>APFE031017165.1:229012-255087 GCA_000404065.3 Pinus taeda
CGGTCGGATAAATTATTAAGACATTTTAATTTGACCTTTTCATATTTAGAGAGTCGAGAAAAGGACGAAAAGTTGACTCTAGTCTCCTTCGAATGTTTTTCGAGCGCGAAGTGACAAGCTGCTCGCTTACACCTTTTCTGTTTGACAGTCTGAAAAGGATCAAAAGCTGACTACTCTGGAAATCTAAGCAAGAGGGTGTACCAAACGAACCGTAAAACTGCTTATACACCTTAGCGATCAGAAGACCACCAAGGACTTTCCGTACTGCAGTCAATCTTTCCGAATGCTGTGTTCAGTGCATTACGGTCCGTAGGGCGGCAGACTCAGCTTCCTAAGGATAAAAGGTTGTAATCCTATAGGGGTCTCCCAAAATATATGCGACGGTACGTGGGAGCACAGTCCGTACTGGTACCTATCGCTTCACCGTGGAGGAATCACCCAACCACTCGACGATAAACCACCAGGCTTAACGACGCCGGAACACGTCTCTAGCCTAGACCTCTAAAGCATGAGCGTTAGATTCCAATGCGTTGTTAGGTTCATTGAATAAATTTTACGTTGATCTTTGAATTAAGTTTCGGTTTGCTAGCCTTAGCGAATGCAATCTCTCGAAAAAATGCTAAATGCAACTACATGAAAAAACTGAATTCATTTTGTTTGAATGAAAACTAGCTACAGGAGAGCGAAGAGGTTCATGTAAACAAAACGATGTCTAAATAATTCTAATGCAGCTAATCAATAAGAAAGGAAAAAACTCTTTTTTTTTTCTTTTTTTAAAAAAAAAATGATGATGCACGTAAAGCTTTCAAGAGATGTTCATTTTCAGAAAATTGCTTGCGAAGAAACTAATAGCCAGTTTTTGAAACAAAACACAACAACCTAACAAGGAAAAAGAAAAACATGATTTTCATGCAACTGCGTAAGCTGAGTTCTCACAAAATCAAGGAAAAATGAGTGGGCTACAAGCGAGATATTTGCAACATGAAGTGCAAAAGCTGATATAACCACTAGGAGAGGATAAAAAACTGATGATAACAGAACTGGGTATATAAATCGTCAATCCCACTGGAGGTTTGATAACACAACAAGAACGAAATGTGAAATCGGAAAGCAATGGAAAACAACCGAAGGACGAGACACTACCAGCCAGTTACCAATTTAACAGACTCTTAGAAGGCATACACAGGGCAAAAACCAGATCCAAGCAACAGAGGCTGACCAACAGGCTTATAAACAGATCTGACCAGTGTGGCGCGGCTGTGGGCCTGCAACTCGCGCTAAACAGAGTGTAGCGCGAGTTGTCCGAAAGCAGATCGCGCCCAGTAGCGCGACTGTTCAGAGGAAAAGTGCGCTGGCAGGAAACTGACAGGCAAAAAATACAGAGGCGCGACTGTGAGCCTGAAACCCGCGCTAACCAGAGTGTAGCGCGAGCTGTCTAAAAGCAGATCGCGGCCAGTAACGCGACTGTCCAGAGGAAAAGTGCCCTGGCAGGAAACTGACAGGCAAAAAGAGACAGAGGCGCGACTGTGAGCCTGAAACCCGCGCTAAACAGAGTGTAGCGCGAGCTGTTTGAAAGCAGATCGTGCCCAGTAGCGCGACTGTCTAGACGAAAAGCGCGCTGGCGCGAGCTTGCTAGATAAAAAAAAGAAAAAAGAACTAAACAGAGCCAGTGAATGAAAAATAGCAAGAACTGTAGAACAAGAAATTGTTCAGACAAGAAAATGACAGCAAAAAGACATGCAAAGCAAGACCTATACCATCCAGTTTGTAAATCAACCCGGAGATGGACTGAAGGGGCATTGATCTACTTCACTTCCGCATGGCGGAAGTGTTTCGAAGGCTGCCTGGCCGCTCTTCAGGCTCCGTCCTTGATTTACAAAATCAGACAATATAGCTCAAACAATCAATAGACAAACTTCCCCAGCGGAGTCGCCAATTTGTTGTGGAGGTAAATCCCCTCTGCGGACAGAGGTGGATCCCACTAGCCCCACAGGGGTCTAGCAACAATCAAACACACTGCATGCAAGTTCCTAACTATACAATTTAGAAGTCGATCAAGGAGACCAACCTAGGATCCAACGCTGTTTGTTGTGGGAGAAGTGTCGCTCCTGTCCTCTAGCTCTGGCCGGTCGCTATCCTTGCGCTTCACGCATGGACACCTGCACAAATGAAGAACAACCCACAAACAAGAATAAAATCCGAAATCGTACAGCTATATATCAGTCAAGAAGGATATAATTCAAATATTACTAGTAGAACATATGAATGGAACCATAATAACAGTCGCTTATCATTGATAGAAAATAGAGAAGAATTACAACCACTTAAGGCTTGACACTGCAAATCTCCTCTAGCTGGGTCGGAAGTCAGTCTGACATATCTTGCAAAATCACTTTCTCTCTCTACAATCCGGCAGCATAACCTCTCTTTCAGCTCTTAGCTCAATACTATTTCTCTCAAAAACTCTAGCACTTCTTCTCCAAAAATTTGCACTCAAGGACTAGCCTGTTCATTATGGGGAGATAGGCCTTTATAGATGGGGGGAGAAGAGATATGCATTGTACATGGACACATTCTGAGTTTTTTGGAAATGCCCCATAATAGCCATTGCCTTGGATAGAAAAGCCGACGGTCGACTGTTTTTGTGGGCTTTTTCCTTCAGGGAACTGGGTGAGTCACGGAGGAAAAAGCATTCTAGCATGCGCTGGCCAAAAATCATGCCCAATTTGTGTGGCGCAGGCCATGCTCTGGTACAGAGCATCTATGGGCGTGCCCTCTATGTAGGGACTGAGCCATTGGCGCGGGTTAATACACTGTGGACCCGCGTTAATGGGAAAAAGGCATTTTTCAAGCTTAGTCTTCAAAGGGTGTCTTCAGGGTTATTGAACTTCATACTCAGGGGACCTCAATGCAAGTGTTTTCAAGTTATGTCACTGGTCACAGATCCGTAAATGTGTCCTCCAATGTGTGACAGCGGGGGCGTAACAAGGACGGTGACCGAGGGTGACAAATTACTGCGTAACAGGGAGGAAGGAATGGTTGATGATCAACTACCCGATGAGCACTTATTCGTCATTTCAGTTCTCTCTCCATGGTTTGATGACATACCAAACTATTTGGTGTCTACATAGTTCCCACTGACTTTGTCCTTCAAAGAGAAAATCAATATTGTGAGGAAGAGCACCCGATTAACTTTGATTGGGGGAAAACTCTTCAAACTAGGCCCCGATCAAATTATAAGAAGATGTGTGAGGGAGGAGGAAGTCTTTGACATCCTTCTCACCTATCATGAATAGCCTTGTGGAGGCCACTTTGCAGCCAAGAGGACAACATTCAAGGTGTTACACACTGGTTATTATTAGCCCACTCTTCATCAGGACATGAGAAGGTATACTAGTTATTGTGATTGGTGTCGAAGAATGGGAAAGCCTACTCCAAGGGATGAAATTCCTCTACAACCTCAAGTGAATTTTGATCCATTTGACAAGTGGGGCATGGATTTCATTAGACCTATTAACCCTCCATCCAAGCAAAAGTAGTACATCATTGTGTGCATTGACTACTTGACCAAGTGAGCTGAAGCCAAGGTAATCAAGGTAGCAACAGAGGGGAAAGTGGTTGAGTTCTTACATGAAAATATATTTTACAAGTTTGGGTACCCTAGAGAACTAGTCATGGATCAAGGAAGCCATTTCACATCTAACATTATTGAAGACTTGTTAAGCCAACACAAGATCAAGCATAGAACATCCACTCCCTATCACCCACAAGCTAATGGGAATGTAGAGGATACCAATGGAGTGCTAGAGGCCATTCTGACAAAAGTGGTTATCAGCAATAAAAAATATTGGGTAGATAGATTAGTTTAAGCCACTTGGGCCTACAATACCACCTGGAAGACCACCCTTGGATTCACACCCTATGGGTTGGTCTATGGGAAAAAGGCCCTACTGTCCATTGAATTTGAATACAATATATTGAGGATGGCAACACAACTAGATCTAGATCTCAGCAGTGCAAAAAAAGAGAGATTTCTCCAACTAAATGGGTTAGATGAGTTTAGAATGTAGGCCCTCCTACACATAGAGGTGACTCAAATTCAGAGGAAGATCTGGCATGAAAAGAACATCAAGGACAAACAATTTTAAGAAGGTGATGGGGATTTGTTATATGATTCCATATATAAAGATTTTAAGGACAAGTTAAGGATTAGATGGTTAGGGCCTTATGTCATAGATAAATGTCATGATAATGGTTCAGTGTAGATTAGAACCATTGATGTAGAGGCCATTACTTTACTTGTTAATGGGCACAGATTGAAAGTTTACAAGAAGCCATTATCAAAGCAGTATTTCATTGATGGCATCAGCAAGACAATGATGGTGGTGAAGCAAGTCTCAGCTTCTACCTCATCAAGTCACTGAAAAAGAAAAAAAGAGAAAAAAAAGGTTAAAAGAGAATAAAGAGAAAAATAAGGAGACTCAGGTGAAAATCTCCATGAGGCGCTTGAGTCCCACTGTTGGGTTGAAAACCTCTTGAGGCGGCCCAATGGTGTCAAAAAAATAAAATAAAAAGATCTCTTGGTGAAAACACATTTTGAGGCACCCACGGAAAACAACTAGCATGAAAACCTCTTGGAGGTAGACTAGTTGCTTTCAAAAAGAAAAAGAAAAAGAAAATAATAATAATAATAATTTTAAAAGAATTGTTTGTAGGTCAGTAGGAGGATGATTAGAGCAACAAGAGAGGATCAAAAGGGACCTATCTAGTTCATTTTTTTATTTTTCCATTCATTATCCTTCATGATTCCATCATTCCCTCCATTTTTCTACTCATTTAGCTCAATTTGCAAGGGTTTTGTGTTTTCTACTGGATTCCATATAAACCTACATGATTCCCTAAAAACCTACAGGATGATCCTATGGGAATTACAATGCTTGGGAATCCTAAAGGAAGTAACCCCATAGCAAGGGAATGACCTACCCATTATCAAAAGAATAAATTTCTACTTCAGCATCTCATCACCATACCTCTCTCCATCATGATCAGCCTTGCATTCATCCAAAAAATGTCAGTTTAATTTTTTTCTACAGTTTTCAAAGAAAGAAAACACATATAAAAGAGGATGAAGATAGAGAACAAGGGGACAACACCTAAAGGATATTTTCCTCATTCACAAATCGATATACCCCTTCTCTACCCATGCCAACCATCCTCATGCTCCAGGAGTGGAAAATGATTAAAATTTTTTGAGGGAGAAGAAGCTACAAGACATCTTGTAGGAAATCATGTAGCGACCTATCGCACAAAACAAAAAATCACAGGTTGCAGTCAAATTCAAGCATGGAGATCCATAGGTCAAAGAAGCTCCTCTAGAGCTTAACAGTAGCATCAGGATCATCAACATCGACACCCAGTACCTACACATCAAAGAAAAACATCAGAGGAAAAATAAAAAGAGAGGAGAAAAACACATCCAGCTAGTACACAACAAGGACTCCGTTCTTCAACAAACAACATCAAGGCATCATTACCACAGGTAAGTATCTCAATTCCACTCTCTCATTAGCATAATATGATCAAACATGTAAAAGTTGTGAAAGAGTTGGTTTATAAGAAAAAGTTGGCCAGTTAACTTGGAAACCTTCGCGCAATCAACGAGGAGAAGATAGTTAGTCCTTACACACGTGGCATCATTCAAGTCAAGGAAAAGGAGAGATGAGGTTGAAAGTGGTTAAGCTATAGATGCCTGAAGTGGGAGTTCATTATTAGGTGAGGAGAATGATGATGTGGTAGTGGAACCAACTGTCCAAAAATAGATACTCGTACCTCGAGCGCTAGCACACCACCCCACTCAAATCACCCATATGAGGAAATAAATGTTGATCACCATGCACATTCACATTCTTGAGGCCACACACTAGAAAAGTTGCTCTTGACCCTCAAGCAGTCTACAGGAAAGGAATAATTTGTTTTTTTCCTTACACAAGAGAACCTACAAGATCCTACAGGATACAAAACAACACCTAAAATATTGGCAGTGAGCACTTCTACAAGGGCAAAAAAGAGGTTGGCTTCATCAAGTAGTGATAAGGAGATAGTCTCTATACTTTCCCACAATATCCAAGTGAAAAGAATATAGAAAAGCCTTCTATTGTGTTGAAAATGATTACAGTCTAGGGGAATTGTATACACATAATTTTCATTTAAAATTCCTCATTCATTAAATTTGGTATTAGAAATGTACAACCCTCCATCCATCAGAGAAAATTACAAGGGGATTTAATAAGAGGGAACCCATCAACACAATCAGGATTCATTAGCACCCTCCTATACTAGAGATATTCACATGGAAAAATTGGATGGGTTTCTTTAAGAAATTTAGGGGATATGATGATGAAGTAGCTAGAGGTTTTTATCTCTCCCTCATTCCACTGACTAGGACCCATGCCATTGTTGTGGCAAAATGCCTCTCTATAGAACTCACCCCTAAAATCATAGGCAGAATCATCACCCTTCCTTTAGGGATGCCTTGGAGAAATGAGGATAAGGGAAATAGCCAAATTGCAAGGAAGAAATTATTTTTAGAAAGAAAGGAGGCCATGGTAGACAAAAATGGAGTTAGAAGAGAAATCCTACCATATATTTGGAATGAAATTAGATACCACCTTATAAAATATATATCATGTGAAGGTTGGTACAATTTGGTATATGGATACCATTTTAAGCTTCTCCAAGAGTTGAGGTTTGGAGCAGACACACCTCCTCAAAAGAAACTCAGCATACCCTACTTCCTTCTTCAATCAGTGATAGATATGAGCATTAAGGTGCAAGAAGGAAACCATCAACAGCTAGCCCATCATGGGTTAATTATACTTATCATAGAATATGCCCTCAAAAACCTTAGACTCCCTATCACATGGGAAAATTTCAGAGACATGCAGACAGAGGAAGGCATAAAAGCCCTTGAGTGTTATGTGGAATTTTTCATCTACGGATAAACAAAATTTCCCTAGGTGGGTAGCTACACCTAGAACAACAGAAATAAAGTGCTTAACCTTTTTCTATAGAAGATAAATAAGACAAGGGACCTACTTGTCATCTTTCACTTTCCGTTTGTTCCCTTTGTATGGTTGTCATTGCTCCTTCTCGAACTTAATCTAGTCGAAAAGTACCTGCAATCATAAATAGAGGATAAAGACCAATCAAAGCAAGATATCTATTTACTATAAGAAAATGGAATCGAAAGCATTTACACATATAATCATCATACATAAAGACAAGAATATGGGAAAAGGTGTACACAACTTTATTAAATAGAAGGAAGAGTTACAACCATAAAGTCCAATTCAATGTCACTCCTCCAGCTTGAGTTCCATCCAACATCACATCAAAAGAACAACACTCTAATAGCATAATAATACTTGCTTACAATCTCAAACCTCACACCAATAGTATCTCCTTAAAAATTCTCAAAGTCCAGCCCTTAATCACTTAGATGAGTGCTTAATTTATAGGAAAATGGAGGTGGTTTGGTCATACATGAGGGTATTGAATGGCCTTCCAAACTTAGATTAAGTTTCCATGGAGGAAGGGATGAAATGATAGGAGGTTAATTAAATAATTTCCTATCTAGTTTCAAGATCATAGTAGATGATAAGTGTGGGAATATTCTAGAAGGCTCCAGAAGCTAAGAATATTCCCATAACCCTATGAGGATTTCTCTCAATCTCGCCCAGCACAAGTTAAAGTGGGCCTAAGTGCACTAAAATCCACCCTTACATGGCCCTATCTACACTAAAGCACATTTAACCCTAACCAAGGCTGCACTGGTCCCTCAAGGAGGCATTTCTAGAGGGCTTTAGGACAAGAAACTTTTAGGGAAGGAGGCATTTAAAGTGATGAATTGTCTAGGGCATGTGGCAACTAGATTAGGGTTTGGTGAGACCTAATAGTACTGATTTGAATGTTGGGAGTGATGTTCCCAAATTGATTTGTAACATCTACCCCCTAAAGCATGAAGTCAAAAATTATATTGTCGAATGATATGCTTTACGATGTGATGAGGAGGTTAGAAGTGGATGGTGACCTACATCAATTACAATATGTAATATCATGATATATTTTAATTTTTTCATGAATCATCAAGGGAAGGCATACCCATGCTCAGCATATAAACTTTTCATTACATGTACATAAATCAAATAGTCATATACAGATATAGACTCATCATAAGAAGACCATCTATGTAAAGCCATCGTACAAATGATTTATTACTCTCTTGAAATTGCAGCCCAGATGGATGAAACTAGATCCATGGTCTTCTATCTCATTCAATCGTTTGCTCAAGTACGAGTCTAACCATGTGAAAATGTTATCTGAAGCCGAACATGGGAAGACACCATCTAATTACTAGCCAATGATGTAAGCTGTTAATAGACACGAGAGAAATCACCGATAATGATAATGATCCTCACGGTACTACAATACATTCTGCATGGTGTGAATGGATGTTTTGATGTTGAACACCATACAAACTCTTTCAGTTGAAGGCCAATGATGTCAACCTATCACTAGAAGTGAGAAACTTTCCATTGATGTATGCAAGCCCCATGTATTGAAAGGGTGTTTCTAAGTCAACTTCTTGGATAATGTATTGATGTCGACAAGAAGTGACTCATCACAAGAGGGTCTTGATGTATCCCACATCAACGACACGAAACGAGTGTAATGATTTTTACAGATGGAATGTGACTGACGACACAAGGTTTAGGAATAGTGGTCATGAAAATGAAGGTTTATGAGTATTGCAAAGGACGAATTTAACTGAGTGACTTCTCTTGAACATGTCGGCGACACTGAATGAATTGGTAGCATTGAGCCGAAATCAAAGTAATGGATGGTATGATATACCAAGGTATGATGACCATCAAGCATATAACCCAACCCAAGTAGTCACAGTGATGAAGTGAAAGTGTCATGTTCAAGAGAAACCTACTACCATAAAGTGGTTTACCCCTATTCCCATTTTCCCCAGTCATTGTTGACCAATACCTCTTTATTTTTTATCAATATTGAGGATGATAACATATGCTTGTTTTATAATTCCACCCTTTGGGTGAACCCATCGCTATGTGATGTTTTAACGAGTCTAGCAAAGGTGAAACTTGGTCTTGTCATGATGGACAAGTTTGTCAGTATTTGATGTTTTAACGAGTTCAGAGACAATGATAACTCAGTCATTTTCATGTTTAGAGAGTTTGAAAAGGGATAAAAAGAAAAATCCACAAGTTATTTTTCATAGATTTGTCTCTCAAGTCTGAAAATGTGTAAATAATACAAGAGAGAACCTATTGACCATGTTCGATCAATGTATTCCTTTTTCGTAAATAATATATCTTAGTCCGGAAAAGGGTTAAACTTATACTAAGTAGATGGCATTTCCAATCCGTTAACAAGCTGAAAAGGACAAGCACTCAGAAATCTTGTCATATTTCAAGAGTCTGAAGAGAGCTTAAAGAGGACTCCACTTTGAGGAATGACTAGTGTCTAGGATAGCAACTAGTTCTAGTGATGTTGGAACTTCTCAAAACATATTGATTTATGTGAAGAGTCTATCTGATAAGACCATTCATTGCAACTGTTCCTCAAAAAAGGTAAAACAACTAAGAGAAAGCCTATGATTGGGAAAGAAGATAGTGACCATGGATGGAGAAAAAGCAAGGCTCATCTGACGAAAGAGGCTGATAGAATGGAAATCACGAGGGTTAAAATGGAGATGGGTTCATTTTCACACAAGTTTGAACCATAGGGAACCATGCTTAAATTCAGTTTCATGTTTACACAAGCTTGAAATGAGAAAATATTCTTCAATTCAATTTCATTTTTACACAAGCTTGAACCATGAAAAAACTATGCTTGAGATTGGTTTACATGCCCCCAGCATGATGAATCAATTCTAGGTGCACGCCCCCTAAGATTCATTGCATTCACCTAAGTAGACTAATCATGGCTATCAAGTGGATGGAATGAAGGTTCATTTACGAGATCAAGTGAAAGACTTGACTAGGATTTTATGAGATCTAATCAAAGACTGGAATTGGAACATTGCTCCAGGGGGCCTTGTTTCATTTTTTAATGAGCTTGTCACAAGCTGACGAACTCTACTAAGATTCCTTGTTTCATTTTTTAATGAGCTTGACACAAGACAGGGAATTATGCTCTAGGACCTGTTTCATGTTTTTAATGAGGTTGACACAGTAAAAGAACTATCCTCACATTCCTTGTTTCATTTTTTAATGAGCTTGATACAAGACAAGGAAATAGGCTCATGCCCTTTGTTTCATTTTTTAATGAGGTTGACACAAGACAAGGAAATCTCCTCATACCCTTTGTTTCATTTTTTAACAAGGTTGATACAAGACCAAGAACTATCCTCATATTCCTTGTTTCATTTTTCAATGAGCTGGACACAAGACAAGGAACTATGCTCATATTCTTTGTTTCATTTTTTAACGAGGTTGACACAAGACAAGGACCTGTTTCATTTTTTAGTGAGGTTGACATAGTAAAAGAACTATCATTGTATTCCTTGTTTCATTTTTTAATGAGGTTGACACAAGAGCAGGAGCTATCCTCATTGGACCCGTTTCATTTTTTAATGAGGTTGACACAGTAAAAGAACTATCCTCATATTACTTGTTTCACTTTTTAATGAGGTTGACACAATACCAGGAACTATCCTCATAGGACCTATTTCATTTTTTTAATGAGGTTGAAACAGTAAAAAAACTATCCTCATATTCCTTGTTTCACTTTTTAACGAGCTTGACACAAGACAAGGAACTATGCTCATGCCTTTTGTTTCATTTTTTAATGAGGATGACACAAGACAAGGAACTATCCTCATACCCTTTGTTTCATTTTTTAACGAGGTTGACATAAGACCAAGAACTATCCTCATATTCCTTGTTTCACTTTTTAATGAGGTTAACACAAGACAAGGAACTATCCTCATATTCTTTGTTTCATTTTTTATTCAGGTTGACAGAATACTAGGAACTATCCTCATACCCTTGATCATGATCCATAGGAGGTCATGAATTCCAAGAGGTTCTCATAAGATGGGAGAAAAATGCTCTGGTAGGAGAGATCTGGTTCCAATGCCCCCACTACATAATGTACAACATCAGGGAACTGATAGTCCATTTATCTAGGCATGGAACAGGTTGCCACATAATTAACCCATGTCAAGGAAAATACCATTGGGGAAAAAGGATCATTTAGGGAATATGGTCGACTAGAAGCCATATTTGGACCGGGAAATGAAATCTGGTCAATGGTGATGATTTTTCCTTCATGTGAGAAACACATCACTTGAAAGAGTGTTGAAACAATAACTTCCATGTCATAAACATAGTCACGCCAAAGAAGTAAATTGTAATCTAAAGGGCCAGGGACTACCATCACATTGAGATAAAAAAATTTTCCTCCCAAATTAATAGGCAACTGAGGAAGGATCCCTAATGGTTAACTGGTTCCTCTGTGAAAATCCATCAAATTCTGGGTAACAGACAGAAGTGGCAACGAACCGAGTGCTTGCCAAGCAATGGAGGAAAGGATACTCACAAATTCACCTTCATATATAATAGTGCTAGGTACAATCATATCAAAAACCTATACTATGATTTGGAAAGGCATATATGAATGAAGATGACATCCTTCTAGTCGATTCCAATCAAAGGAAGTGACCAGACTACTTGGAGGGGGTACCGTAGAAATGAGAGAATTAACCCCTTGAGTTACGAGAGCAGGAGGATTTTTCTCCTGTCTTGATGGAACAGGAGGATTGCCCCCAAGCTCATTGGAATCTAAAGAAATGAAAAGACCCTGAGTGGTATCATATTCACTCTTTTCGAGAAAGGTACAATTAGCTGAAGGTGAAATCGAGTCAACTATTTCCTTGACCTATGATTGGTCAGGTATAGACTCATGGGATTGACATTCATAGAGAGTGGGTTTGACCAACGATTTATTTGGGTCAGTCACTTTATCAACTAGTGAAGGATTAAGGGAGAGTCTCCTGTAACCAAATGGAAGTCATTGCAAAGAAGAAAGATGGTTATCCAACACTTTTTTGACTTCATCTAGATAGGGACAAAGGTGAATGGGGTGATTCCCTTCACATAACCTACAGGGAAACTTAACTTCACCCTTCCTTCCATGAACTTTAATACCACTAGTCGATGGTGTGTCACCAGCATGATCTCCAGAATTTGATGACACAGGATGATGTGAATGAGAAGACCATTCTTCTAAGATCTAAGGAATATCAGGACGATTTCGAAGAAGATGGTCTCCCATACAAAGTTTGCATGGATATCGAACTTTGTGAGTCTTATCGAATAGTTTCTCATCAGAAGTTGCATTCAAAGAAATGGTTGCTTGGTTTCCCCTACTGAATTTTATTCTTCTTCTTATTCTTCCATTTCTTCTTCTTCTTAGCCACTTGGTTACTAGTGTCAATACTTTCACCAGGCGAAGAGGAAGAATGAGAGGAAGAAAAAACCAAGGAATAAGGCAAAGGGTCAACTTTAGGATCAAATGGAGGTTGATTTTGTCTAGTTGGAGGAGTACCTGATTGCAGAGAAATCACAACATTTTTAACCAAGGAGGTTGAAAACAGCCATATTAGCAAGCCATTGGTAAATCCTGGAAGGGAGAATCTAGCCATATAAGGAGCACCAATATTTCTGAAAGGAGGAAAAGGACTAGGATTCCCATCAAAAGAAATTCCTTGATCGGTGAACTCTGGAGTTGTTTCCATATGTCTCAACCTAAGATCAACTAAGGAGTGAGCATGGAGGATGTTATCTATGGTTAAGTAATTTTATTTTAATCAAAATAACATAACAAAACAAAAGAGGGATAATCTAGGTAAGAGGATTTGGTAAATCCTGGAAGGGACAATGTAGCCATATAAGGAGCACCAATATTTCTAAAATGAGGAAAGGGACTAGGATTCCCATCAAAAGAAATTCCTTGATTGGTGGACTTTGGAGTTGTTTCCATATGTCTCAACCTAAGATCAACTAAGGAGTGAGCATGGAGGATGTTATCTGCGGTCAATTAATTTTATTTTAATCAAAATAACATAACAAAACAAAAGAGGGATAATCTAGGTAAGAGGATTAGGTAAATCCTGGAAGGGACAATGTAGCCATATAAGGAGCAACAATATTTCTGAAATGAGGAAAAGGACTAGGATTCCCATCAAAAGAAATTCCTTGTTCGGTGGACTCCGAAGTTGTTTTCATATGTCTCAACCTAAGATCAACTAAGAAGTGAGCATGGAGGATGTTATCTATGGTCAATTAATTTATTTTAATCAAAATAACATAAAAAAACAAAAGAGGGATAATCTAGGTAAGAGGATTACAGAGCAACTGTGAGTTGTAGAATACCTCTCGGCGAAGCGAGAAGTATAGGCAAGCAATCTCCCCGAATGTTGTGTTCGGTGTATCACAGGGTACAAGGTGGCTGACTCGGTTACCTAACAATGAATAGAAACCTAATTTAGTCCTCCCATATATACTTGAAAGTGCGTGGAGGCCCAATCCATGTTAGCGTTGTCTAATGGTAAACCGCACAGTGAAAGCATACCTTTATACTTTACATACTGTAACACCGCCCTATATACCCGAAGGTACGTGGATGAGCTACAATATACTTACATACTTCAAATGAGGTATCACACTCGAAATGTATTGCAAACAAGTTAACGACAAATGATATGTTTAACGATGTCGAAACACATCTCTAGATAAGACCTCTAAATTCTATGCATTAAGTTACAATGCTCCATTAGGTTAATTAAGATAACTTTTAAGTTGATCTTCTCAAGAATTTTCCTTTCAAGGTTCACCACGTGATGTATGTTTTTAATTCCTAGAATGCAACTAACATGAGAAACATTCTTTCATTCAATTAACAATGAAATTAGTAGCTAGTAAGGGATAGAGAAATCAAATCTTTCACAAAGAGAAAAGAGCACACCTAATTCAATTTCCCTAGCTATTCCTATCAATAATTCACAAACATTTCAATGCATGATGCAAGATTTTCTTTTCAATTCCCTTAATGTTGAGATGAACTAAAGGAATCTATGCACATACAATCAATCAATCTTTTTGCAAGAACAAAGATTTTATGACAGTTCCTTTTCAAAAGAAATGAAGAATTTCATGACACTTTCTTTTGAGAAAGGATTAATCGACTATAAACTAACTTTGACAATGAATTGATAATGATAAAGAAATAATTTAAGAAACACTAAACAATCAAGGCCAAAGTAGGGATAGCAAAGGAAACACAAATTGATTTCAGAGAGACAACAATCATTGATCTTTCAACAAGCAAAAACAGAAGGAAATTTGGGAAAAATCAAGTCAAAGGTGGGATTTTTGACCTAAGGAGGATCAGCGTAGCCCTGAATGGGAGATAGTGCACTTCATAGCACTTTCCTCAAGCCAAGGATACTCTGTAGTGCTCTGTCTCCTGACCAAGCCTGCGCTGGTGCCAGAGAGGCCATTCTAGGGGCTTTCAAGCACAAGTTTTACCAAGAAACACTTCAAAAAGGCTGAAACAAGATCAATGGAATCATGTAAAGTCTACTAGGGTGTACTAGGATGAAGGTAAACTACCGAAATGATGATCTTTCCCCAATGGAGTCGCCAATTTGTTATGTGGAATTTTGCCTCTACAAATAAACACAATTTCCCTAGGTGGGTAGCTACACCTAGAACAACATAATTAAAGTGCTTAACATTTTTCTATAGAAGATAAATAAGATAAGGGACCTACTTTTTATCTTTCGCTTTCCCTTTGTCTCCTTTGTATGGCTCCCATTACTCCTTCTCAAACTTATTCTGCTCGACAAATACCTACAATCATAAACAGAGGAAATAAACCAATCAAAGCAAGAGATCTATCTACTATAAGCAAATGGAATTGAAAGAATTTACACATATAATCATCATACATAAAGAGAAGAATATGGGAAAAGGTGTAAACAACTTTATTAAATAGAAGGAAGATTTACAACGATAAATTCTAATTCAATGTCACTACTCCAGCTTGAGTTCCATCCAACATCACATCAACAGCACAACACTCCGGTAGAATAACAATACTTCCTTACTATCTCAAACATCACACCAATAGTATCTCCTTACAAATTCTCAAATTCCAGCCCTTGATCACTTAGATGAGTGCTCAAGTTATAGGAAAATGGAGGTCCTTTGGTCATACATGATGGTATTGAATGGACTTCCAAACCTAGACTTAGTTTCCATTGAGGAATGGATGAGAGGATAGGAGGTTACTTAACTCATTCCCTATCCAATTTCGAACTCATAAGAGATGATAAGTGTGGGAATCTTCTAGAAGGCTTTAGAAGATAAGAATATTCCCACAACCTTATGATTATTTCGCTCAATCTCACCCAATGTAGGTCAAAGTGGGCCTAAGTGCACATAAATGCACCCTTACATGGGCCTACATGCACTGAAGCACATTTACCCCTGACCAAGGCTGCACTGGTCCCTCAAGGAGGCATTTCTGGAGGGCTTCAGGCCAGGAAACTTTCATGGAAGGGGGCATTCAAATTGATGAGTTTTCTAGGGCTTGTAGCAATTGGATTAGGGTTTGATGAGCCCTAATAGTACTAATCTAAATGTTGGGAGTGATGTGCCTAAATGGATCTATAACATTGAGTATGAAAAAATCCCCACTACTAGTGAAAGGGATGAATAATAAATAGAGAAGGATGAAGAAGAAATAGATTGGGATGAAGAGGAAATAGATGAGGAAGAAGAGGAAGAAAAGGAGAAGGAAAGTGGTGAAGAGATAGAAGAAGATGCAAAGGAGGAAAATGATGAACATAGTGAGGAACTAGAGGGCCAAGGAGAGGAAAAAGACAAAGATGAGAAGTGGAATGGAAAAGGGGATACAGAAGACAAGGAAGAATCACCCAGGGTACCCCTAGAACCCACTGAGAAAGAGGCAATAGCTTCCCTCACTGCCCTTAGTACCCCTATCAAGAAGAAAGGGAAGAGACAAAGACAAACTCCATTATACTTTAGGAAAAGAAAAAGTACCAAAATAAGGCAAGGAAAACCTCAAACTTCCACCAAGGTTCCTATTTTCATTGAAGACTCACCCAAATAGCAGGAAGAGATAGCTTCTGTTATGAAAAATCAAGGAGAAGGATCATTAGGACAAGACTCTCCCAAGTCTCCTATCACTTATGTTAGGAGGATTGGCACTAGATCTGCCTCATCCAAAGGAAAAGGCCCCCTACAGGATACATAGAAGGAGGTACAACAAGAAACAGAGGCAATCCTACAGGAAATCTGCTAAACCTACAGGAAACTCAGAAATTAAACAAAGAAATAAGTATGCAGTAAGAAACAAAGAAGGAGGATCCAGAGCTGAGGGAACCTAGTCCTGAACATAACCTTGAATCCTACTAAAATTTAATTGAAGTTGATAGGGTCATTCCACAATAAATTGCCATCCCATTATTCTTTGAGCTTGAGGAAGGAAGGGAAAGAACACATAGATGGATGAAAATTTCCAAATCCAAAGGAGTGGAGGAAATGGGTCACATGGAGGAGAAAGTAAAGGAGATGGGTAGATAATTGAGCAGCCTGAGGGATAGAGAGGCAATGATGAAAGCTCAATTGGAGGTAGAAAATACATGGTTAAGAGGATAGATACAAGAGAGAGAGAAGCAATTAGCATCCATAGTCAATCTATCCTTAGAGGCAATCTAGTGCAAGATGCCAACTATGTCCTATGCATTGTATCTTAAGGAATAGTGGCTATAGTTCCAAATCAAGTCTTTAACATGGAGAGGCACTATGCCTTTCCAGGATTATAGACAATCATTGATCTTTGTGATTAAATCACATTGGAGGATAGGGCTAAAATGTATGAGTTTTACCTACATAACTTAGCCTTGATAGATATGAATGTGTGGGACCCTAATTCAAAACTAGGGGACTTACAGTTGATGGCTTTGGCCTCATGGATGAACCATGAGGAATAAAGGGCTGCATAAATAAAGAAAATAATGGCAGGGGAAGAAACATAACCTCTCATGATAAGAGATGAGCAGTTAAACCCAATGGTTGTCATCAACACCCATAACTTCATTGCAAATGACCCTTAACTTACACCTAGGTACCTTTCTGCCCAATAGCAATAAGTCACACACTTTGAGGACATGTTTAGATTTATAGGGGATGACAACATGCAATCTTAACAAAGGAGATGGAACACTCTTCCCTACAACTTAAAAATTAGCGAGTACCATTCTCCTTAGAGAATGAGAGAAGCACTGAGCATGACACCCATTTACAAACAAGCTCTCCCAACACTCAAAGTCAATTGCATTTGCATGAGACTCAGTCCACCATTGATCTTAGGAATGTTGGAAGGAAGGAAGGAAGAAGAAGAAAGAAATCAATGGGAGGAGATAAAAAGGAAAGAAGGATTCTATGCACAGGAAGAGGAAACTACAACAGAAGCATGGGATGTCAAGGAGGCCACTAGAGCAATGAAGGATATGGATATTGATTGAGTTGCTCAGAGGATGAGCAACACTTTCAGTAGGGGGGGTGATGATGAGCCTCATCATTGGGTAACTATATGGACCTTAATCCACCTCCTAGATTATTAAAATAAACTCTTCTCATAATTTATTACATATTTTGATTGTATTTTGCTCAATGAGATGAGTCAAAGTGAGATATTATGACTAGTGGACTAATATGCATTGATTACAGGTTTTTGAGAGAAAATCATGAAAATTTGGGCTAATTAAGGGCTGAAAATTGAACGATACAAGGAGGAGAGATTGTAGGAGGTAGATCTCCTCATTCACTCCTCACTCATTCAAATATTCCTCCATCAATCACACTAGCTCGAAGTACAAGCAGCCAAGTCATGGAGATAAAAAGGCAACCAAGCAAGTGACACTCAAACAGCTAGTTTATCTCGAGTTTGGGAGGTGAGCCTCTCTAGATTTAAGGAATTCACTGGAGACTTGATTTGTATAAATAGGAATGCCTATAACCTCATTAGAATTTAAATTTTTGTTGTAAAAACACTAGTCATTTTTCGACTTCAAGACTTGTGGAAGACATTGTTCTGTAATTTTTTGTTTTGATAATGAAAATGACAATTTCCTTGATCCAATGCTCAGTTGATTCGGAGGGCTGAAGCTCTTGGGTTAGGGCCCAACCCTATAAACAGAGGCTCCTCTTCTTGTATTTGTATGCTTAGTTGATTTCATAGTTGAATTGTCTTTAGTATTATTTCATCGCAAGTAGTTGTAGATTTGATTAGTTCGCTTCCATTTGTGCTTTACTTTAGCGGTAGCTTATAAGAGATAAAGGAACATCACAAAGATATCAGTAGGTGGATTTCGCCTCACTCCTTACTTTAGGGATCATGGTTTGAGGAAAGACCCCTATGCAACCCCCAAAAGATAGATTTCTAGTTTCTCATGGAATTTAGGGTTTTTTGTACTTAGGCCAACATTTGATTAGTTTGCAAGAATAGGATTTAGTTATCATTTCTTCTATCTTTAGTATTACATTAGATATCATCAAGGTTTCATATTATTTTTCAAGGTTTCCTCATGCATGAAATAGGAAGCTAGCTCATGAAATTATATTTTCCTTAGTTAATCGAAGTGCTTCTTGTTTACATGATTTATGGATAGATGCCAATGATTGATGCAGTGCAGGAGTTTCAGTAGTACATAGAGATTTCATGATAAAAAACCTCATCCCAACTTCATCAGTCCATGACCATTCCTTTCTTTCACTAAAACCCTCATCAATTTCATCATTTCACAAGAATACTTCTCCAAGCTTGTTTAGCAAATCCAACCATATCCCAACTCTAGTTTTGAGTTCTAAAGTAATCCTAGGCACTCCCTTGCCTCATTCCATATGCAAACCACCTTCCCTAAGCCTTCCATCACCTTCAACATCCCTCCTTTTTCTCTCGGGTATATCTTGTAGGAATACATGGGATCCTGTAGGAATTCAGGGCATCCCGTAGAATGCATTAGGACATCATGTAGGTTGACCTGTAGTGGCCTTTTTTGAGTCCAAGTTGTGGACAAAGCCCCTAGGAAGCTAGAAGAGGACCCCTACTTGTCTCCCAAGCCTTCTAACCATTCACCGTCATCCTTAAGGCCCCTGCCACATCAGTAAAGAAGTTAGCTTTCACACTTTCACAGAAAAAAGACAAAAATAAAAACAGAGTTATTTTGGTCATTTATATGCACAGTAGTATAATGTTTGATGTTTCAATTTGCATTATTAGGATAGTAGGATTACATAAATGTTAACTTAGCACTCTTTTGAAGAAGAGCCTCTTAGTAGTTAGTTAGAAAAATGGTGTGTTTTAGCATTTGATTTCAGTCTTTTTCTTCACTGTAATAGACAAGCTTTCCCTTAGAGTTTTGGGAAGTTTTAGTCTCTACGAATAAATTCTTAAAGCCCTAGACTAGTAGCTAAGTCTAGAAAAATAGTTCAAAGTATTCTCTACATTTCCTATTATCAACAAATTAAATAAGAGAACAAAGAAACCTACTTCTAGCTTTCACTTGTCCCTTATCTCCCTTGATCAATTTTGTCGCTCCTTCTCTTACTTAAGCTACTTGAAAAGTACCTACACATAGACATAAACAAGAACCCATCAAAGCATATGATAATGATCTATTTATTAAACATAGCATGGAATCAAGTACATGATAAGCATATGAAAGCATTAATGAATAACACAAGCATATGGAAAAAGCTTTGAACACTTTATTAGTAAAAGGAAGAGTTACAACCCATTTTTCCTAATTCAGCATCACTCCTCTAGTTCAATCCCATCCTCTCCTGAAAACAAGCAAGACATGTTGACATCATTACAACACTTGTAAATAACTCAAGTCCCATACTCATAGCATCTCCCTATAATTCAATAATTTCCAGCCCCTGATCACTTAGATGAGCGGTCTTCTTATAGCTGAATGAAGGAACTTATGCCATAAATGGTGATAATGAATTCCCTCCCAAATGTAGAATTTTGATCCATTGAGGAAGGGATAAAGGGATTGATGTTCCTTAATTCCCTTCCTCATCCAAATACAAGCTCAAAGGAGTGGATAGCTTTGAGAAACTTCTAGAGGTACCCAATGGATAGGAATCATTCAAACCCTCATGGAAATTCACTCAAATTTCCCCGGCACAGGCCAAAGAGGGACCAAGTGCACTGCATAGCACCCTATCAATGTATGTTTTGCATTGTAGCACACCCTAATTAAGGTCTACCTACACTGATCTTCTTAGAGGTAGTTTCTAGATGATTTCAATAATGGAACTTCATGGGAAGCTAGTCATTATGATGTTTGACTTCTTTAGGGCATGTAACAATTGTATTAGGGGTTGATGGGCCCTAATAGTATCGATCTGTTAGTTGGGGTTGATGTGCCCAAATGGATCTGTAACAGTTTCTCCCTAAACCATGAAGTTGTAAACATATATGTTGAGTGAAATGTTTTATCATGAGGAGAGGAGGTTTCAAAATGGAAGGTGACCTACATCAATTACAATACATATATCATGATAATTTGATTTTTCTCATAAACTTGCTGAGGGAAGGCATACCCATGCTCAACTTATAAACTTTCATTACATGTACAAATATAGTCATCTATAGATATAGACCCATGAATGGATCACCATGAATGTAAGTCCATTGTACATTTCATTTAGTACTCCTAAAAATATCGCAGTCCAGATGGATGAAACTAGATCTGGGGTCTTCAATCTCATTCAACCTTTCGCTCAAGTATGAGTCTAACCATGTGAATAGATGTTCTAAAGTCGAAAATGGGAAGACATCGTATGATTACTAGACAATGATGTAAGATGTTAACATATGCGAGAGGAATTATCGATAATGATAATGACGGTCAAGCTACGACAGTACATTTCGCATGGTGTGAATATATTATTTGATGTTCAACACCAAAATATTTTGGTCGAAGGCCAATGATGTTAACCTATCGCCAGAAGCAAGAAACCTACCATTGATGTATGCAAGCCCCAAGGTATTAAAGGGGTGTCTCTAAGTCAACTTCTTGGATAATGAGTTGATGTCAACAAGAAGCGACTTGTCACAGGAGGGCCTTGATGTATCCCACATCAACAACATGAAACGAGGTAAATGATTTTGGAGATGAGAATCGACTGATGACAGAACGTTCAGGAATAAAGGTCATGAAAATTAAGGTTTACAATATTGCAAAGGATGGTGTGATAGAACAAATGTGTGATAACCATCAAGCTGAATGACCCAACCCACATAGTCACGGTGATGAGGTGAAAGTGTCATTTTCAAGAGCGACTTTCCACCATAAAGTGTTTTCCCCTTTTTCCAATTTTTCTCGGTCATTTCTAACTAGTACCTCTTTATTTTTAATCAAGCTTGAGGAGGATAACATATGCTTGTTGTATAATTTCACCCTTTGGGCAAATCCATCACTATTTGATGCTTTAATGAGTCTAGTGAAGGAGAAACTCAGTCTTGTCTAGATGGACAAGTTTGTTGCTATTTCATGTTTTTAACGAGTTTAACACCAAATATAACTCGGTCCTTGTCATGTTTATAGAGTTTGAAAAGTGACGTAAAGAAAACTCCATGAGTTCTTTTTCATAAATTAACCTTTCAAGTTTGAAAAAGCATAAAATAATACAAGAGAGATATCATTTCCAATCTGTTAACGAGCTGGAAAGGCAAGCGCTCGACAATATTTTCATATTTAGAGAGTTTGAAAAGAACTTAAAGAGAACTCCAATGCGGGTTCCTTTTTCGTTTTTAACAAAGCTTGAAAAAGAGACAAAAGTTTTCTTTGTGGTCAAAGATGTTCAATTTACATTTGATCACGTCAAATTCTACTTTTCAGCTATTAAACCTGCTCAAAACACCATCAAAGTAGATTAAAAATACTTGTTTCAAGGATAAAATGAATAAAAACTAATGTTCACTAGATTAATGTGCAAGAAATAAACATAAAAACAAGTTTTACCATACATTTTTACCATTTCACTTTTACCCTTTGACTTTGGTGCTCTGGAGCAGTTTTTACCTCGAAGTTCACTAGCTGATTGCGAAGGATTTAGTGGACCATTCCTCGTCCTGTCTAGACCAAGTAGGAGTTATCTCTATTCTCTTTCATTTCATTCCATTTATTTTCAGTTTGAAGCAAAAATTTTGAGTTTTTGAGGACCCTAGGGTTTCAATTTCAAACTCTGGGATTAGCGCACCCTTTCAACATCAAAAGGTGTGTTGCATTGCATACACCTATAAGGCTACATGCATTGCAACGCATTATCTCTAAAGTAGGGGTGCACTTAGCGCAAAACTCAAATTTGTACAACTGTTTTCTCCCAAAATTTCCACTTCCTTTTGCAAAAATTAGATCCTAATTTATCTAATGGTTTCATTGCAAGCATTCATCAGATCAAAATGGTGATTATATGGAGAGAACGAGAGCATGAAGAACAAGATATGATTGCCCTAAATAATCACGGTACAGTTGAGGCCCTAAATATATTGTGGGTTACTCAAGTATTTCTGACTATCCTTGTTCGTTCATGGGATCCTAGTGATCAGGCCTTTCACATTAGGGGCAAAGTGATCCCTTTTACCATCGATGACATCTACTTTCTGACTGGATTGTCGAGGTGGGATGCCCCCATCTCACTATCAAGATTTGAAAAAGGAGGTGAATCAGTGAGAGACTATATACGACAGTCCTTTCGGGGAGGTGCTCAACCTAGTAGAGACAGAAATATTAACATCAGGGATGTTAGTGATTTACCATTGAGGGAAATCCTCTTTACTCTCACCAAACTGGCTGGCAGCGTGACACTACACTTGGAAAACAAATCATACATGCAGTATGCTTTAGAGTGTTTAGAGCCAAAAGTGTTCAACTAGTGTGAGGCAGTTTTTTCATTAGCGAAAGAACAAATGACCAAGGTGAAAGGTGGAAAGATAGAATTTTGGCTATGAGTCGATCCTGATTTCTTTCACCATGGAGAGAATTCCACTTATGCTGCCATAACTTATTTGATTGGGTGTATCTGGACATAGGGATCCACAGATACAAAGATGGGTAGATCTTATGGCTAGACATGTTGGTCAGTGATTGATATTATTTACCCCTGCATTCTTTGAGTGGTTTAATCGACGGGATATGGCCATTGCAGAATATCCATATTTAGGAATGGATTTCCATGAAGATCCAGACTTGATTTTGCAAGTTGGAGCAGGATGGGGTGCTATTGGTAAATTGTTTGACCAAAGTGTTTTTGATTTTAAAGTTTCTACTTTTTTTTTACGTTTTTTTATTATTTCCAAGACTAAACAAAACATTTTTTATGTATGCAGATGTCGAACCTGTTCGACCTATGGGACACCAACAAGAGGCAGGTGTGTCAGGACAAAGACCTATTGGGAGAGCAGTTATCCGAGACTTGGATTTAGAAGAGATATTGGCTAAGCTATAGGATCACATAGAGGTTTGACCCTAGGCATTCTGGATGTCCGAATCGAGGAGTTGCCTATGCGAGTGTAGCGCCACACCATTAGTGTGTCGAGTCGTTGGATGAGACTTCTACATATGATAGCATAGGTTGTGACCTGTTATCATGAGCATCACTAGTCTACTTAGATATCTTCAGCATACATTTTGAGTTTTTGGGTCAGATGACCAATTTTTGTCTTGAACACAAACTGTTTGTAATTTTTTTTATGTCAGGCGAGGAGTAACTCCAGAAAACTGATTCATTTATTCCATTAGGTAGCTATCTATTATATACATGAATGTGATCATTCAGTTCATCTTCTTGATGACTGTTCACATTCAAATTCTCCCAATCGCTGAGGATTAGGTGTCAACATTACCTCCCTTAATCTGAAGGGATGTTGGTGAGTCCAAGCATCGTTCTGAATCTTTCAAGCTTTTCTCTTCCAAGCGCTTTGGTGAAGATGTCTGCAATTTGCTCATTTGTAGAACAATGAGGGAGATGGATTGTTTTGGCTTCAACATGATGTTGGATCAGATGATATTTAGTATTGATGTGCTTTGTACGATCATGGAACTTTGGGTTCTTGGCCAACTTTATTGCAAAGGTGTTGTCAATCATGAGTGGAGTTGATTGTGCTTGTTTTACCTGCAAATCTTAGAGAATTTTCCTGAGCCACACAATTTCTTTTGTTGCTTCAGCTGCTGCCACGTATTCTGCTTCTGTTGTGGAATCTGCTGGAACTGATTGTTTGCGTGATCTCTAAGAGACAGCTCCTAATCCAAGACTCATAGCATATCCTGAAGTAGATACACCAGTTTCTTTGTCTCCATCGAAGTCTGAATCAGAGTATCCAATCAAGCTAAAGTCGTCCACCTGTGTATACTTGATTCCAAGGTCTTGAGTTTCCTTCAAGTACCTTAGAACTCTTTTTGCAGCAGACCAATGTCCCTCACAAGGCTTTTGCATAAACCTGGAGAGGATTCCAACAGCAAATGAAATGTCTGGTCTAGTAGTAGTTGGGTAGTTGAGACTTCCTACAAGTTGTCTATACTTTGTTGCATCCTCAAATTCCTTTCCTTCAATAGATGTGAGCTTTAAGTTTTGTTCTTCCATTGGAGTAGTAAGAGGATTGCACTCTGTCATGCCAAACTTGTTCAACAGACCTCCAATGTATTTCTTTTGAGAAAGAAATATGGACTTTGGATGTTGGGTTACTTCAATGCCAAGATAGTAATGAACATAGCCCAAATCAGTCATTTCAAAACTTTTCCCCAATTCCTTCTTTATGGATGCAGTGTAGCTTTCATTGTTCCCTGTCATCAAAAGATCATCTACATATACCACAAGATATACAACTGTTTTTCCAACTTTCTTGACAAATAAAGTTGCATCATCAATATCAAAATGTTTGAAATTGAGTTTTAGACGATGCTCAGTTAGTTTTTCATACCAGGCTTGCGGTGCTTGTTTGAGGCCATACAAGGACTTCACAAGTTTGCATACTTTATGTTCATGTCCTTTCACAACAAATCCTTCAGGCTGGGACATAAAAACATTTTCTTTAGATCTCCATTCAAGAAGGCAGTTTTTACATCCATTTGATGGACTTTCCAACCGTTCTGAGCTGCTAGTGCAAAGAGTGTCCGGATGGTGGCCCATTTTGCTGTGGGGCAAAAGTTTCCTCATAATCGACCCCTTCCTTCTGTGCAAAACCTTTTGCCACAAGCCTAGCTTTGTGCTTGTCAAGTGAGCCATCAGCTTTGTACTTGTTCTTGTAGACCCACTTGCAGCCAATTGGTTTGGTTCCAAATGGAGGATCAACCAGCTTCCAAGTGTCGTTCTTTATGAGGGCATCATACTCCTTTTGCATTGCTTCTTTCCATTCATCATGAGAAGCAGCTTCTTTAAAGGAAGTTGGTTCAAAATCTGTAGACAAGTTCAATTCACAATCATAAGAAACATCCATATCAATAGGTGAATTAGAGTCATCTACATCACCTCCATTTTGTCGATTTGCATTTCTGGTTCCTGTTTTTCCAATTTCATCAGGATGAACACTTTCAAGTGTCTTTGTCAGCCACTTTGGGGGACCTTTCTGAGATGGTCCAGGCTGCTTTGTTGATTGAGTTGGGAGTGAATCAAGATTGAGTCTTCCAATTCTATCAATTACATCACTTAAAGCATCATCCGTTGTTGGAGTTTCAGACGGGGGAGAATATTCTTCAGAAGAAGATTCCACATGTTGATCTAGTATAGGAATCCCCCCTTCAAGATGTGGAATCTGATTTTCAAATTCTTGAAATGATTTCATTTTTGCGAATCTATCGAAGCGATCAAGTTGCCACTCAACAACATTGTCAGATTTGGATGATTCAAGAAAAATTACATCTCTAGATATAACAAACTTTT
>APFE031017165.1:256339-268280 GCA_000404065.3 Pinus taeda
GAAGAAAGTCTGAGAGACCAGGCAGTTTAAGCCTGATTGTGCCAAGCCCTGATGGCTTGATTTTTGACTGATCTGCAAAGTATACTACTCCATCAACATTGTTAGTGAAATCTTCAAAATAATCTTTTCTATGAGTCATGTGATAGGTTGCTCCTGAATCAAGCAGCGAATCATTTTTCCAGGAAGCAAGTGAAGTATTAAACAAATCTTCATTTAGTCCAATGTTACATTGTGCCTCAACATAGTGAGCAGATTTCAGGTGCTTTATCTTTGTCTATATCATCAGTTTTACCTTTCTGTTGGTTTCTTCTCTGCTCAATTTTGTCCCATGGTAGCTTGCATGTAAAGGCATCATGTGATCCATTTCTTTTGCAGCGAATACAATGTAAATCTGCCTTTTCTCCTTGAGAATGTCTGCCCCCCCTGCCTCTGAAATATCTTCCTCTTCCTCTTCGTCCACCTTTTCCTCTTGTAGAATCTTGAGCAGGATACTTTTCTTTATGAGCTACGCATACAGTCTCTTCAGAAGATTCAGGGACTGTATTATTTCCAAAGGCTTTTTCTCTTTCAGCAAACTTTTTCACAAGAGAGTCAAAGGTTATATCTTTGAGATTTCCATTTGCTTGCAAAGACTCAAGATAATTGGAGTATGTAGGATAAAGTGCCTTGAGAAAAGCAATAAGAGAGATATCCATCTCAACTTTAGTGGATTTGATATCATGCATTATAGACTTTATTTCAGATGCAAGAGCAAGAGGATCATTATTTTGCAGTTCAAGAGTGAAGAGTTTAATCATAAGTTGGATGACTTCAAGTGCAGAATGTGAGTCATAGAGTTCTTTCACTTTTTGTAAAGCTTCAAAGGCAGTTGAATATGATGAAATATGGCGACTCACCTCCTTATTTACAGATGTTGCGATTAATGCATACGCTTTGCTGTTCTTATTTTCCCAGATGGCGAGCTCTTTGTCTGATGTAGGCTTTTCTGAGTCACTATCTCCTTCTCCGACACACACTCCTTTCCACAACTCATTGAAGATGAGGGTGTGTTGTATCATCGGGACCAATCAAGATAGTTCTCCTTGCCAGTGAGAACTATTCCTACCATAGAGATGATTGAATGCATTCTGTAAAAAATTACTTCTGCTGATAGAAAAAGTACTTCTACTGATAGAAAAAATACTTTATGCACTATGTTTCTTCAAATCCCTCCAATGTTTGATAAAAACATCAACATTTCATTGAAATATTATATACATATCACTTCAATGTAATATATTTAAATATTACATATCATTTTAGTGCTTTAACTTCACGATGCAGCAGGGTAACATTACCATTCAAATGATTTAAATGTAAAAACTACGCATGGCCCATTCAATACAACATTTGGATTTATATAGAATGTGAATCATTCAGATTTCTTCTGCGCCTTCTCTTTCTTCTGAGGTTCAATCTCGACAACTTTTCCTTGACAATCAGCATACAATTGAAACTTTTCTTACAAATTTCTGACTTGTGCTTTGGAAAGCCAAGTTCAAAAAATAGAAAAGTTTGAAGACTTTGGAGTTTGTATCCGTTTCCAGGTTAATGATAAAGATTCAATCCACAATAAAGTCTACTGAAATACCAGGTTATTGAGGCAAAAATTTGTAGTAGTATATGTCAGCTCTTTCCTTGAAAGCATGCGGTAGGAATCTCAGAATGAGGAAGCAGAAGAGACTAATCGTAAAATAATAAAGAGACAGCATTGTTCAATCCACAATGATTTTGTGTACAACTACGAAAAATAAAAATCGACCTTCAAATTCGTCGAGACTCGGAATGAGCTACTGCAAATAATGTCGGGCAGCTTCAAACAACGTTTCAATATATCTTTAATACAGCGATTTCAAAACATGACTGCAGGCTCAATACATCGATTTCAAAACATGACTGCAGGCTTAATACAACGATTTCAAAACATGACATATCCCGCTCAATACAGCGATTTCAAAACATGACATACCCCGCTCAATACAGTGTTTCAAATATCGGATACCATGTCAAACAGTGTTTCATATATCTTTAATACAGCGATTTCAAAACATGCAGCTTCAAAATAGCGTTTTAGATATCAGGCAGCTCTCATACCAAGGCGTTAACTGTTCAGGCAGTGTTCTCCTTCAGGCAGCGTTCTCCTTCAAGCATTAACCAGCGTTTTCAAAACAAAACTGTTCAGGCTCTCATATGCATAGTACAACTGTTCAGGCAGCGTTTCAAAAAATCATGGGTTTCATTGTCAGAAGGCAGTGGACAGAGGACAGAAGGCAGTGGATAGAGGAGTTACAAGGCAAGGCTAAAAAAAGAACCTGGGACCTGTGCTCTGATACCATGTTATGTCAGGAGTAACTCCAGAAAAACTAATTCATTTATTCCATTAGGTAGCTATCTATTATATAAATGAACGTGATCGTTCAGTTCATCTTCTTGATGACTGTTCACATTCAAATTCTCCCAATCGCTGAGGATTAGGTGTCAACATTTTAAATAAACTATCTATTTTACTTTCAGAGTTTTATTATGGTTAAGTGATGCAATCCTATTCAACTAATGTTGTGAATTGAAAATATTTACTTTACATATGTCGCAAATGTCTATTTAACACATAATTCACTAAAGAATCAGTTAATGTGTTTAGATTTTTGGAAATATGCTGATATTGAATAAACTCAAAATACCTTTCCTAAATATGAACTCTAAGGAACATGTGATGAATTGCTGGGGTTTAGATGGTATTGATGCCAATAAGTTGTAGTACAACTAGTTGCGAGTCTAACTTACTGATGATTTAGCGTATGCCAAGTGAAATGGCATCAGAGAGGAGTTCAATCAATGCATTGTACTCAACGATATTGTTTGCCAATCGTCCAATACATATCCCTCTAAAACTCACTAACTCACCGCTTGGAGCAAAAATGGCCCATGCTATAGAAGATAGATTATGCGTACTACAACTAACCCCATTGGCATAACCAACAAATGGTTCCGAAAATTTTGACATCTACAACAAATGCAAAGTGGATTTATTAACCAAATAAGAACTCTAAAAGAAACACACACACACACACACGTAATCAAAGCATATATACAATGAGTTTTACTACACTTAACTAAGCATAGTAATGTTTAAGGTACAACCCATTTCTAAGCTGCGACAATGGAATCCCATCATAGTCTACTAACTCGTAGGCACCTTTCATCAAAACATGCTTAACAATATAAGGGCCCATCCATAGCGGTTCAAATTTTCCCACTCCAAGTTTATTAGACTCCTGATCGTAAAGCAAGACCAGGTCACCTTCTAAGAAGACACGAGGCTTGACATTTTTATCATATTGCACCTTAATAAATTTATTATGTGCCTCGTTAGCCAATGTGGCATCACGACGGGTTTCATCCAGATGGATTAACTCCAAGAAATGTGCTTCTTCTTTAGAAGTGTCAGGTAGCAGGTCAATTGTATGTTTGAGAGAAAAGATTTCACATTGGATTGGTAAGACTACTTCCAAACCATACACCATCTGGAAGGGTGTGAATCCGGTTATATTTCACACCAAGGTGTTATATGCCCACAGAGCCGAGTATGGGAATAAATGTCAATTCCTTTTATGAACTCCAATCGTTCTTTACAATGTATGCTTAAGGACTTTTTTAATAGCCTCAACTTGTCCATTAGCTTGCGGGTAGTATGGAGCAGAACTATCATGTGACAGTCCTAATTTGGCAACTAACTCAACCATCATGTGTGATCCAGGTGGATATTGGTGGCCCCCTGCCAAGTCCACATGGACCCCCACCATTGTCTTTCTCAGCATTTTCAGTTTCCTTAATTGTAGCACAACTTACTATTTTTAGCAGTTTTTCGGGTCCTGAACTTCCGGAGACCGTTTTGAGGCCCTAAACGACGTTTTTTGGGATCCCCAGGGGCAACACGGGTCCATGGAACATGGATCGTGTTGTCGTTCCAACAATGATAGTGCTCGAATAGATCTTTCTAATGAGCTATTGTACGCATCAAACGGAGATCATATGCTAAAGTTACGACCCCGGGAGTTGATGTACCAACTTACCCCCAAACGGGGCCCACAGTTTGGCGTTTCATCTCCTAGGGTTAGGTTTTGGAATGTTAAGGGTTTTTCATTGTTTCTCAACAATAAATAGGCCTTCGAGCCTCATTGTAAGTCAGTTCAGAGGCATGTAGCCCACACATCTCTTCTCAGAGATAGCTACCATCGCCCTAGCTAGTTTATTTCCATTTCTGATTGTAAGCATATTTCGGTATTTTCCATTAATGAAATGAAGTATTATTTCCGCTGCATATTTGTGTATATGGTTATCTCTGTAATTTGTTGCCTTCCTATTTAAATCCGAATCAATGTGATTGCAAAAATGCAACCCATGATCTATAACCATGGCTTGTGGTACACCAAACCTTGCAACCACATGGTTGAAGAAAAATAAAGCAATTGTTTCGCCACTGTTGTTCAATGTTGGCATCGCCTTGGCCAATTTGGTGAAATAGTCAACGATGACTATAATATACCCATGCCCCCCGGCCGAGGTGGGGTTACATTCATAAAGTCATTGGCCCATTTGGTGAATGGGCCAAAAGCCATGATTGGATGCAGTGATGTAGGTGGTAATCTAGGTTACGGTCAAATATCTGGCAAGCATGGCAACTTCTGACAGCAAGAATGCAATCTTTGAATATGGTTGGCCTGAAGTAACCAGCATAGAGAATTCTCTGTGCAGTAGCATAACCAGATAAATGCCCCCCACAAGCACCTAAGTGACATTCATTCAAATCTTTTTCGGCTTCCTCATGAGTGAGGCACCTACGTAAAATCATATCGACACCACAACAATAAAGTGTTTCACCAATGATCATATAATCTTTGGCTTGGTATTGAGTATGTCGATATTCAGAGTGAGAGGTATTAGGTCTAAAAGCTTGGGTCTGGAGATAGATTAGTATATCCCCATACCATGGATCACTTGATGAGATAAGAAATAGAGACTCATCCAAGATTGATGCTTCTAATGTTAAATCATTGGAGATTGAGGGAAGATCGCAAAGTAACTTGGAAAAGACAAGAGATTTCTTTGATTTGGATTTGATGAATTCCAAATAAAACTCTTACAAGATAAACTATCCATTTAGAATATTTGCCCCCCAACAATTGACATGACAAAATGTATGTCATAGGGTTTCAATTCAATATAATGGTAGTTTTACGAAGGAGGATGTAATGAAGAAATCTCTGCATAGTTTGAATGGCTACCAAAGCTACCTTTTTGACATATGAATATTTACTTTCTATATCATTAGATTATGGTTCAAGTAATAAATAGGATGTTCAGTTCCACTTTCTTCTTGGACTAAAACCATACCAATGGTTGTATCTACAATGACGAGATACAGGTAATAGTCTTTTTTATTATTTAGGGCATACATTAATGATGCTCTAATTAGGGAATCTTTAAGAGCATCAAAAGAATCTTGCACAACTTGGTCCCAATGGAAGGGTACCCCTTTCTTCAATAGATGCGTAAAACCTTTAGCCAATTCAAAATAGTTTGGAATGAACCTCCTCAGAACATTTTCCTTCCCTTGAAGTCTCTTTAACTGTAATAAGTTTGAAGGTCGAGGCAATTGAAGGATTGCCTGAACCTTAATTGGATCAAGTTGAATTCCATATTTTGAGACTACGAGTCCAAGTAATCGACTAGAACCGACACAAAACACACACTTGTTTGGATTGAAACTTATATTGTAGTGTCGGCACCATAAAATTATTGCTCTCAAGTGTTGTGGGTGATCAATGTGCTTTCGTGAATGAGCAGAAAAATCATCAAGATAAGGTTGAACTATGTGCTTGATGTCATGGAAGGCATAATTCATTACCCTCTAAAATGTAGCCCTTGCATTCTTCAAACCAAGAGGTAACTTTCGATAAGTGAATGTGACCTACGGGCAAATAAAAGCAGAAAAATCATCAAGATAAGGTTGAACTATGTGCTTGATGTCATGGAAGAAATAATTCATTACCCTCTAAAATGTAGCCCCTACATTCTTCAAACCAAGAGGTAACTTTCGATAAGTGAATGTGACCTACGGGCTAATAAAAGCAATTTTTGATTGGTCTTATGGGTGGATACTGATTTGATTGTAGCCAAAAAATCCATCCATGAATGAAAAGATTTCACATCTGGCACATTTGTCAATAATCTGGTTGATAAAAGGTGTAACATAATTGCCTTTTGGACATGCTTGGTTTACATCCCTATAATCGACGCACACTCGGATTCTCCCTTGTTTTTTCATCACTGGAACAATGTTAGATACCCAATTAGTAAGAGGTATACGGAAAATGAAGCCAGCAAGCAAAAGTATTTCAACCTCTACTTTATTGGCAATGACTTTCTCAAGATGAACTAGTCGAAGCCATTGTTGTACTGGTTTACCATCAGGGTACATTTTAATCTCATGTTCATCAATACTTGAGTCAATGCCCGACATCTCCTCGTAAGACCATACAAAAATATCTCTAAATTCACGAAACAGAGCATGGTAATTATCAAGTGCCAATGGAGAATAGGATTTGCCAACATGAATGTTCTCTAAAATTTTAGGCTTGGTTGAAATGTATATAGAAATTGTTTCTTCTATGTTTGACAAATTACGCTCAGAATCTATAGTATTTACTCTAACAGAATTTGACAAGAAATCAATGATTGATGGGTGGTTTAGTTCATTTGAATAATCTTCAATGTCATCTAGAAGGTGGGAACGATGATGATAATCCTCCCATCATTCTTCTCCTATCATCATTGATTGGACAATTCCTTCATCTGTAGAATGTATTCGTGAAGAAGGATCCGAAGAGGTACCATATTCTAATGATCTATCTACCCATACAATTGTTGAGTGTAGATCTGGGTTTGCCGCATAAGCCCGAAAGATTGATTGCTATGACGATTCAATGGGGCTTAATGGAAATACCTCACTATTACCATCCATTTGAAATTGGTTGGAAATTCTCATGAAATCAGATGAAGTAGAGGAAATCATATTGCAAGTCTCTACTCTTGCCTCTTCTGCCAAATCAGATGGTGACGAGAGGATAAAAGTGCCCATTAGGGAAGGATCCTTAAAGAGACCTACTCCAACACTTTGAAGTGACAACAGGGGTCCATGTACCAATGGAATGCTTCCTGTAGCCTGTGAACTATTGGCAAAGAAGGATAGTTGATCAATGACTATGATTCCACCCTTGAAATGGAATGCAATAGTATGAAAGTACGTGGAAACCACAACAACCATATCATATACCCAAGGCCTTCCCAGTAAAATGTTGTAATTGAGATGTCCATCAACTAGCTCAATTTCAACTGTAATTCTTTTTCCCCCTAGTTTGATTTGTAGGTTACTTAAAATCCCACATGGAATATATGTTCTTCCATCAAAGGATTTTAACGTAGTTTGTGATCGTGACAATGGAGGTGAACCAAGTCTTTTCCAACAACTCATGGACACATTATCACAAAACCTAGCCCTGATTAGGCTACTGATAAGGTAGACCTTGTATAACTCTTTCAAACCTACTTTAGGCTGAGGCTTAGCCTCCCCAACTTGAGAGGGCTCTCTCACAAGATTAAATATTTTGATAATGAATAAGATGGCTAACTCTACGAAACAAATGAACAAGTGAAAGAGGTTTAAACACAATTAGAAAGTATCCATTGGGCTTATGGAGTCAAATATGCTTTAGTATTGACAATAATGTTAGCTTTACATAGAAGTCAGGGCATAAGAATTCAATATATTGAGAACACACCAGATACACATAAGACCAATACATTTTACAAATGTATGAAGGAAATTAGAGCACTGTTAGTGATTTCTAAGTAATCACACATTCATACCACTGCATATAATAGGAAGAAAACAATACAAGACATTCAAAACATCGAATTCCTTCTGATTCCTGAGAAGCAAAGCCAAATACTGTATTACTAAAACAGAGTCTTTACACAAAGCACAATATGAGAGCTTTTCTTAATAATTTTCCAACCCTTTGTACATTAGAACTTCTCCTATATATAGATTTCTTTACATAACTTAGATTCCTTCCTCTAGGGTGAGGAGAATCAAATTCTACCTTACCTGACACCTATTGACATTCAAAACTAACTACTAAATGTAACTGACTGTTAACTGGCAATTCTAGAGACCTAAAACAATTAGGAGTGTAACTCCTCATTATGATTAAAAAAACCTTATCTAGGAATTAAACAATCCTTTTGACACCTATAAATCCATGAATTCGAATTTGATGGTGCTCATAACCCTCCAGCTGGCCCTTGATGACTCATCCTTTTACTATTCCTAGAAACTAGGAGACTGTTCCTTGCTCTATTCTGGCTGAAAAATGGGTGTCAGGACAGAGCTCATATCTTCACATAAAAAATGTATTTGGAAAAACGGAAGGATTTTTTTGTAGACCAATTCGTGCTAAACAAAAACCTCTCCCAGTTTTCAGAAATACCTTTCCTACTACTCAGAATATGTTTTTGAAAAACAGGTGTAAAATAGGAGAAACATGCTTGTGAAAAACTGCACCTACAGCAGTTTTGTAGCGCAAGTTTGGTCATTCATTTCTCCCAGATCATAATGGATTTGAAGAAAGTGGAAGATATTTTTGTATTTCATTATCTTAGGAATTAAAAACTCTTTCACTTTTTAGATATTAGTTTTCCATTGCTTGGTAATCCCCTTGGAAGTTGACTGCTGTTTTCATAACATAAAAATTTGGAGTTCATAAATGTCTTTCCTTTTCTTGTTTTGCCTTTGCTGAATGTTTACACTTTGTAAATGATCCTTTTCAAAAATTATTCTTCAAAAAGATTTCCCTTTGTCTCTCAATAACTGGCCCATCAAGTCATAATATGCAGCTACAGCAGTTTTGTAGCGCGCTACAAAACTGCTGTGCATTAGGCATCACCTACAGCAGTTTCATAGCGCGCTATGAAACTACCGTGTAATTTCAAAAACACAGTTTTGAGACCAAAATTTCACTTTTTTGGGCCTTTATTTTTCTTGAAATGACTTCTCCATTTATCATGAGGGTGTTCAAAACTAGATATATAGACCCCATACTTCAAAGGTAAACTTCAAAAGGTAATTCATCAAAACTTTGGACTCGGCCTTACTTGCTTATGTGATTTCTTTTAGCTACAGATGTTATTCATGAGATTTTGTTACCTCCCCTATTTCACTTGTCTCTGGCAGTGCCTCTTGTATCCCCTTTGAATGCCTTGTCACAGGTCTTCTTGGCTTAAAAACAAATTTAGAAACCTGGTCATCAAATTTGAGCATTAAAGAGGTTTTGGCCCTTTCCCTACGTCTATTAAGTCTTCTCGAACCATAGGAGATTCTTCAATGTCAATAGCTTGAAGCAAATCATTCAAACTTCCTTTTGAAACTGGGCTTCCCTTAGTAACCACTGTCTTACCTTTTTCTCTAGCTAGCTAGCTCTTGGTTACTCTTCTTTAGGTTGTTTTATCAATAGACTGCTCTTGTACCACTTCCTCAATCTGAAACTTCTTCTTCTGTGACTGCAGATATGACCTCAAGAGAAATTAGTATATTTAGCACTCCAACTTTTGAATTCAAACCAATGAAATTGAAAGCGAAATCTTTGAGACAGCCGTGACACATGACACGTTTGAATCAATATAGGATTAATGATAGGTAAAACAAGATTGTTGACCTTATTTGCTAATGGGAACAAGACTTCACTCTATGTTCTAGACTCCTTAAACAAAACAAACTGACTTTGACTAGGACTAATCATAAAACTTTGGAACCAAACTGGTTGTCCAAAATTTTTTGGAAATTTTTCAGTGATAACAGTGGCTCCACTTGGGATAGTGTGCCCTTGTGGTACACTAAGAACCTACAGTTCCAGTGCTGCTATCCATATTTTAGAATAGAATTTTGAAATGTTGCCCAATCTGCTTTCCAAGCTTTAATGATTTTTGCAAGAGGGACTCAACCTGCACTTAAAAAAAATATAATCAACCTACCTTGAGCTTATTTGCATATTCCTACCTACCCTATCAGCTGCAATTTCCACTTTAGGTCAGGCAACATGATATTTCCAATAAAGCCAATCATTGTCTTTTCTGATATTGGAGGCTCTTGGCTGCATCCGACCTCAAAATAACCATGATAGTGAGATGACCAAATCAACTTATAATGTACCTGATCTTCATAATGCAAATGAAAATGAAATACTGGTGTGTAAAGCTTTGCCATGTATTCACTTATAGGGTCAAAGAGGACATGGTTATTTTGATGATCATCATAACACTCTACATCTTCAGACAACTAATTCTCAACCACACAAGATTCCTTTGATATGTTATCCAACTTCTTTTCTGAATGATTTTCACAAACAATGTAATTTTCCTCCTTATTATGATCATTTATTGTTGTAAGCTACTGAGAAGTTTGACATAAAAAATCAACCTTTTCCTCTGCCTGAGGGTTATAAAAGCTATCTTCTAGTACTTCTTCTTGGTGTTTGCAATCAATTTCATACTCTTTATGACCAAAAGACTGGCAAGTTTTCTGCATCTTCTCATTCATAATAAAGGATTGAACATGGTTTTCAGAAGTAAACCCCTGCTGATATTCATGTTGCATTTCATGGGATGTTATTCTTTCTTCTTGGTGTTGAAATGTATTGTTATGAAGAGCCTCTAAAATTTCTTCATCCATAAATTCATCATCATCATAACAATCCTCCAAATATTGAATAAGACTCAAAGAATGTTTACAACAATCTTGGACCAGCAACAAGGAGGGATGACACTCTTCATACATCTCATAGAATTCATCATGAAAATTAACAAGCAAAAATATTGAACCATTTTCCAAAATTTATACCAAGACCATGCTTTTCCTTCTAAAGTGGTCATAAACATCCACATGAGACAATCTTCAGGGAACTGAACCTTAAGACTGTGTACATGCATATGAAACCTAACCAAATGGAGAATAGCATTGTCTTTCTTTTCATCTTTGAATATTGGAAGATCCTCGAACCAATCAACCTTTGGCATAGGATTTGGAAAACTAGGGATATGAGACTGATTCATAGGAGCATACCGGCATTCATTCTTACAGTGGAACTCATCTTGGAACTTCATCAAGCTACTGATCTTCTAGTAGTGGAGTCACCTTCCAATTTTTTATTCGATGTGTGGAGTCGCCAAGGTAGTTTTGCAGCCTCAAAACGATGTCTAAGCTCCTGCTACCTTTAGAAGTTCAGTCTATTGATTTCGGGAATGATTAATCTTCAGGCTCCCGGACGCACCAAAATGTTATCAAAAAACCTAGCCCTGATTAGGCTGCTGATCAGGTAGACCTTGTATAACTCTTTCAAACCTACTTTAGGTTGAGGCTTAGCCTTCCCAACCTGAGAGGGCTCTCTCACAAGATTAAAGATTTTGATAATGAATAAGATGGATAACTCTACGAAACAAATGAACAAGTGTGATCCAGGTGGATATTGGTGGCCACCTGCTAATTCCACTTGGATCCCCTCTAGTGCTTCTTTCAGTTTTTTCAGTTTCCTTAATTATAGCATAGTTTAATATTTTTAACGGTTTTTCGGGTCCTAAACTTCCGAAGCCGTTTTGAGGACCTAAACGATGTATTTTTGGGAAATCTACCGCTAGCAATTTTTCTATTTAAAAATCATCTTTTCTGTCGTAGTCCTTGGAGAGATCTTTCCAACGGGCTATCATGCGTGTCAAATGGAGATAATATGACCAATTCGCGACCCCGGGAAGTTGATGTACCAACTTACCCAAAAACAGGGCCCACAAT
>APFE031017165.1:272307-289635 GCA_000404065.3 Pinus taeda
ACATGATCAACATCAGGTGCCACACAAGTTTCAGGTGGGTGACAAAGTCTGGTTGCATTTGCAAAAGGAACACCTTACTGGAGCCTATCGGAAACTCAGACCACTCCGATATGGACCTTACACCATTACCAAGGCTGTGGGAGACAATGCATTTGAGCTTAGCATTCCCCCATTCCTTGGCATGCACCCGGTGTTCAATGTCCACCGCCTTCGGCCATACTTTCCACCATTACTAGACACGTCCGACATTGCAGAACAACTCGAACCCACAGAGTTAAATCCAGCTTGCATGGAGCAAGCTGCAACTGATCGGATCATGGACACACAGGTCAAGCACACTCGCCAGTAGAATATCCAACTATATCGAGTTGCCAAAGCAGGACAACTCCTTCACCAGGGCAAGTGGCTCACCAGGGATCAAGTGTAGCAGAAGTTCCCTCATCTCATGGAGGAACTCAACACAATGGGGACCATTGCTTCCTAAGGGGGGAGGAATGATCCAGGTGGATATTGGTGGCCACCCGCTATTCCACTTGGATCCCCTCTAGTGCTTCTTTCAGTTTTTTTCAGTTTCCTTAATTATAGCACAGTTTACCATTTTTAGCAGTTTTTCAGGTCCTAAACTTCTGGAGCTGTTTTGAGGCCCTAAACGACATTTTTTTTTGGGAAATCTACCACCAGTGATTTTTCTGTCTAAAAATCATCTTTTCCGTCATATTCCTCGGAGAGATCTTTCCAACGGGCTATCATGCGTGTCAAACAAAGATAATACGACCAATTCGCGACCCTGAGAAGTTGATGTGCCAACTTACCCAAAAACGGGGCCCACAATTTGGCGTTTCATCTTCTAGGGTTAGGTTTTGGAATGTGAAGGGTTTTCCATTGTTTCTCAACAATAAATAGGCCTTCGAGCCTCATTATAACACAGTTCAGAGGCATGTAGCCACACATCTCTTCTCAAAGATAAGCTACCATCGCCCTAGCTGGTTTATGTCCATTTCTGGTTGTAAGCATATTTTAGTATTTTCCATTAATGAAATGAAGTATTATTTTTGCTGCATCTTTGTGTATATGGTTATCTCTGTAATTTGTTGCGTTCCTGTTTAAGTCTGGATCAAAGTACAAGAGGTTGAAACACAATTAGAAAGTATCCATTGGGCTTATGGAGTCAAATATACTTCAATATTGACAATAATGTTAGCTTTACATAGAAGTCAGGGCATAAGAATTCAACATATGGAGAGCATACTAGATACACATAGGACCAATACAGTTTACAAATTTATGAAGGAAATTTGAGCACTGTTAGTGATTTCTAAGTAATCACACATTCATACCACTGTATATACTATGAATAAAACAATACAAGACATTCAAAACATCGAATTCCTTCTGATTCCTGAGAAGCAAAGCCAAATACTATATTACTAAAATAGAGTCTTTACACAAAGCACAATATGAGAGCTTTTCTTAATAATTTTCCAACCCTTTGTACATTAGAACTTCTCCTATAAATAGAGTTCTTTACATAACTTAGATTCCTTCCTCTAAGATGAGGAGAATTCTAATTCTACCTTACCTGACACCTATTGACATTCAAAACTAACTATTAAATGTAACTGACTGTTAACTGGCAATTCTAGAGACCTAAAACAATTAGGACTGTAACTCCTCATTATGATTAAAGCAACCTTGTCTAGGAATTAAACAATCCTTTTGACACCTATAACTCCATGAATTCGAATTTGATGGTGCTCATAACCCTCCAGCTGGCCCTTGATGACTCATCCTTTTACTGTTCCTGGAAACTAGGAGACTGTTCCTTGCTCTGTTCTGGCTGAAAAATAGGTGTTGGGACAGAGCTCATATCTTCTCATAAAAAATGTATTTCGAAAAACATAAGGAGGTTTTTGTAGACCTATCCGTTCTGAACAAAAAACTCTCCTGGTTTTCTGAAATACCTTTCCTACTACTCAGAATATGTTTTTGAAAAACATGTGTAAAATAGGAGAAATATGCTTGTGAAGAACTGCACCTACAGCAGTTTTGTAGCGCAAGTTTGGTCATTCATTTCTCCAAGAAAATAATGGATTTGAAGAAAGTGGAAGAGGTTTTTGTATTTCAGTATCTTAGGTATGAAAACCTCTTTCACTTTTCAGATATGAGTTTTCCATTGCTTGGTAATCCCCTTGGAAGTTGACTATTTTTTTCATAACATAAAATTTTGGAGTTCATAAATGTCTTTCTTTTTCTTGTTTTGCCTTTGATGGGTGTTTACACATTGTAAATGATCATTTTCAAAAATTCTTGTTCAAAAAGATTTCCCTTTGTCTCTCAAAAACTGGCCCATCAAGCCATAATATGCAGCTACAGTAGTTTCGTAGCACGCTACGAAACTGCTGTGCATTAGGCATCACGTACAACAATTTCGTAGCGCGCTATGAAACTGCTATGTAATTTCAAAAACACAGTTTTGAGACCAAAATTTAACCTTTTTGGGTATTTATTTTTCTTGAAATGACTTCTCCATTTATCATGAGGGTGTTCAAAACTGGATATATAGACACCATACTTCAAAGGTAAACTTCAAAAGGTAATTCATCAAAACTTTGGACTCAGCGTTACTTGCTTATGTGATTTCCTTTAGCTACAGATGTTCTTCATGAGATTTTGTTACCTCCCCTGTTTCACTTGTCTCTGGCAGTGCCTCCTGTATCCCCTTTGAATGCCTTGTCACAGGTCTTCTTGGCTTAAAAACAAATTTAGAAACTTGATAATCAAATTTGAGCATTAAAGAGGTTTTGGCCCTTTACCTGCGTCTATTAAGTCTGCTCGAACCATAGGAGATTCTTCAATGTCAATAGCTTGAAGCAAATCATTCAAACTTCCTTTTGAAATGGGGCTTCCCTCAGTAACCACTGTCTTACCTTTTTCTCTAGCTAGCTGGCTCTTGGTTACTCTTCTTTGGGTTGTTTTATCAACAGACTGCTCTTGTACCACTTCCTTGATCTGAAACTTCTTCTTCTGTGACTGCAGATATGACCTTAGGAGAAATTCGTATATTTAGCACTCCAACTTTTGAATTCAAACCAATGAAATTGAAAGTGAAATATTTGAAACAGCCGTGACACATGACACCTTTGAATCAATATAGGATTAATGATAGGTAAAACAAGACTGTTGACCTTATTTGCTAATGGGAACAAGACTCCACTCTATGTTATAGACTCCTTAAACAAAACAAAATGACTTTGACCAGGACTAATCATAAAACTTTGGAACCAAACTGGTTGTCCAAAATTTTTTGAAAAATTTTCAGTGATAACATACACAATGCAAGTAGATGCCCCCTCATCAATAATAATTTGGTGAACATTCCTATTCATAGCTTTTGCTTGGATTAGGAAAGATAATTGCGTTGTAACTGTTGTGAATATCCCACAAGGTTAAAAATCACAAGATTTGAATCCTTATGATCTATTCCACCTATTGCTGACAGTAAAGCTTGTTTTTGGGAGGGAAAGTTGTGCAACACCTCGAGTGTGGACATAGCATAAGGTAATTGAGTAAGATCTTCCACTATGTTATAGTTTTGAGCTGCTTGAACATGAGGGTTGAATGTCGATTGTGCACAACTCCCTTTGGTGGTTTTATTTTCAATCCAAGTACAACTGGTGGAATAACTTCAGATGAAGTCGAAGTCAAGGTACTAGGTTGATCAGTGGCCTGATTATTTGATGATGATGGATTTCCATAATATTTGTTTCTTGTTGACACCAAAACATTGTTTTGTGGCTTTGTGATGGATAACATGAGTACTTAGGATGTGGAAGCATGGTCTGTTGCAACCAAATGTGTTTCTGGGATAGGAAAAAGATATTCCAACACTGCTGATGTGTTTGAAGTCTTTAAAAGTTTAGAGACCTCAGAACGATGTGGACAATCTCTTATATAATGCTCAACATTACATATCAGACATGGATAATGAGGTTTCCTGGCTCAGGTAGAGGAATCAGATGATTTCTCTGGAGGGGAATTTTCTTGTTTCTTTTTATTATTCTTCCCCCTTTTCTTACTTCCTGGTTGCTTTTGATTTTTGCCTTTGTCAGATGACACGACATTAATCTCGGAGGCAAGAATGTTTTCTGATGCATTTGTAGTTTGGTTGGAAACAACAAGAGTTTGACCAGATGGTCTTCTTGCCATCTGTGTGCTTGAAGAACTAATCACACCATCGTCGGCATGAGAGTCCTTACTCGATCGTGGAGGTGGTTGAATAGTGAAAACTGGTCTAGGTGGATTAGGAATTTTATCATAGAGCGTGCTAGATTATGTGTAAATCAAATCCAAGTATTGGGCATGAGCAATGATTTGCTCTTCTATGAAAACTCCACATTTTTCCACATCCTTGGTGATTGATGGAAACAAGGATTTTATGAACCACTCAGCTAAAAGCTAATCGGGAACATATGTCTTAACCATTCAGCGATGACACTGCCAGTCATGAATAAGATCTGATATATGGGTAGCAGTAGACTATTTAAAGTTGGTTAGGAGCTCTATTCTAGTCTCATATCTGATAGGTAACTAGAAGTGGGTCAAAAAAGTAGTGGCTAAAGTGCTGAAGTTATCGAAAGAAGCTCCTAGTATTTCAATGTACCATCTAGCAGCTGGGCTGGTAAGTTTTATTTGGAAAAGGCCAAGTCTGACCGAATCATCATTCAAAATCAAATGCCATTAATGAAAGGTCATACCATGATTCAATGGGTCCTCTCCAGGATTTATGTTAAACTTCAGAATGTCAGATGGTACCCTATGTTGAATTACCGACCACCAATGTGCATATAAGATTGGATCATTGGTGAGCCGATTTAAACCTGGTAATTCTAAACTTGCTACCAATGGAAACTGTCGATTCAAGTCATGTTGAGCATACCCAGGATATGATGGAATTACCTATGCAATAGGTCTTTGCATACTAACATAGGGCATCTTCATTTGGTAATCTTGGTATGGTTGTTGAACAAAACCAGTATAAGGTGGTTGTTGATAACCAGGTTCAGTTTGTGGTTGTCCATAACCTACAAAGCCTTGTTGTCTAGGAACTTGGTAAGCTTGAGATTGACCAAAACTAGGTTGAGCTTGTGAAAAAACTCCAAACTGAGTTTAGAATTGCTAGAATTAGGGTTGTTGAAATTGCAGTTGCCATGGTTGCTGAACTAACTATTGTTGGTGTTGGTACAACTATTGTGGGCTTAATTTTTGTTGCCCAACAATGAAAGGTGACCCAATTGTGAATAAAGTATACCAGTGTAAGCCTAGGTCAGTCCAAATAAAGGTATTCTAACCTGAGGTTGTTGCTAAACTCCATAAATAAGTGGTTGTTGTATAACAACTTGAGAAACTTGAACTTCTTGACTTCAAACTTGTGGTTGCAAGGTAGAAGGACCAGTTTGTACCAGCTGAGACATAATAGTTTGAGCTTGTGACTATGGTACAGTAGTAACAATAGGTGTAGTAGGAATAGTTGACACAATTTGTATTGGTTGTGTTGGATACACAAGCCTTGGTTGAACTGGCATTGTTGGTTGCCATTAACAATCTCTAATTCCAAGTTGACTTGAATATTGTGGGATATTTCCATATGGTTTTCCTTTGGAATAAGGAGGATATGGTGAATAAGCAAATTGCTCTCCATATGGTGGAAATCCAGTATTTAATGGATACATAGGTCTTTGTTGATTGGATTTCCCAGCCTAATATTGATATGCAGGATCAAACTGTTGAGTTCCCATTAGAGAAGAACCAAGTAAAATTCTGGTTGAGGACATGGATAAAGACCATGGTGTAGAAGCAACCCCTGAGTGGGTTCTAGACAATGATTAGTAACCAATAGGGATGGATGATTCACCACATAGGTGCTACTCAGGTGTGGTAGAAAACATCGAAGAAGCTACAATAGAAGATTTTGTTACATCTGCATTAGATGATACAGTCTGGGATGTTAACGGTTCTTCAGCCATAGTTAACTAACCCAAAAGTTGTCCTAAAGATTTGACGGGTACTTGAAAGGAAGCAAGATCAGGTGAAGAAAAGTAATCATGAGTAGTAGGGTAAAGATAAGGCCTAGTTCCAAAGTGAAATGGGGTTCCAGGTGTGGAATCTTCTATTAGTTCCTCCTCTATGGAAATCAAACTTGGTGGAAGAACTTCACCGTTAGGTTCGTAAAAGATTTCTGGTGTTGATGAAGGTGTAGTTTCAGTATTTACTGATGTCTAACGGGTAACCAGATGATTGTCTCCTATTAAAGTAACAACTTCTGTATGTTCAAATTCGAAGTCCAAACGTTCATGTAAGTGAACAATTTTAAAGGGAGGTTCCTAAACAACTTCAGGTTCAGATGTAACTTCTGTTTGAATTGGGATAGATTTTGGATTAACTTCTGGTTGAACTGATTCAAGTTCAGAAGTACTTTCTTGTTGAAGAATTTCAAGTTGAGTATCAACTTGTTGTTGGACAACCTCAGTTACTATTTCACTAGGATCAATGCTAATGTCCTCAAGTAACTGTGAAACGTCTTCTTCAGGAATGGATGTACCAGAAATAGTCAAAGTAACTAGAGTCTCTGTACTTACTGAAATAGATGTTTCAGGTAACTCAGATGAAGAACAAGGAGTTCTTGATGTAGTAGACTCAGTTAAACAAGACCGCTTTGTCTGAATTGGTGTTGCTTCTGGAGGAAAAGTTGGTTTGCTCGTTCTTCTCTGCGAACAATGGGGTATGGATTGATGTTCCTCCATAATTTTTGATTAATTTTATTATCAAAAAAGAAATAAACAAAAAGGCGTAACTAGGCAAAAGGTTTACCAGGCAACTATGGATTGCAAAATACCTCTTGGAAAACCAAGAAGTACAAGCAAGAAATATCCCCAAATGTTGTGTTCGGTGTATCACATTTGTAAGGAGACTGACTCAGTTACTCAAGGATGGATAGCAACCTAGTGTTGTCCTCCCATATATACCCAAAGCTACGTGGAGGCCCAGTCTGTATAAGTGTTGTCTAATGTAAAACCACACAGTGAGAGCATTCCCATATACTTTACGTACTGTAACACCGCCCTGTATACCCGAAGGTACGTGAACGAGCTACGATATACTCACATATGTGGAATGAGGTATCACACTCGAGATGTATTATAGACAAGTTAGCAACAACTACTTTGTTTAACAACGCCGGAACACATCTCTATCCTAGAGCCACTAAATGTTCTCATTAATGACAATGCTCCATTAGGTAAATTGATGTTTATTTTAAGTTGATCTTGCTTAGCAATTTGCCTTTCAAGTTCACCACATGATGTATTTTGAAATTCCCAGGAATGCAACTATCATGATAAGAATTCTCTCCATTTAGTTTTAACAATGAAAATCTTAGCTGCTTAGGGATAAAGCAATTAGATTTCTTTTGATCAAAGAGTAAAGAGCACAATCTAAATGAAAATTCCCTACACTATTCCTTTCAGCACACACAAACACTTTTCAATGCAAGATGCATGTATTATCTTTTTAATTTCCCTTAATGTGAATGATTCAAAAAGGAAAACTAGTGCAAAAATGATCAAAAAACTCTTTCAATAAAAATGACGATTTTGCAAAAATTTCTTTTCAAGGAAAGGAAGACTCTATGACACTTTCGTTTTCAAAGAAATGAGGAATTACAACACTTTCAACAAAAAGAATAATCATATGCACATATCAATCAATCGATCTTTCATGAATGAAGATTTTATGACAATTCAACTTTCAAAGAAAAACATGATTTTACGATACTTTCTTTCGCTAAAGATCAATTGATCAAAACTAACTTTCGACTATAGATTGAAAATGATAAAGTAAATACATAAGAAACATTTATCAATCCTAGACTAAGTAGGACCAAATTAAGGAGATGAAAAACTATTTTCAGAGACAAAACATCATTGACATTTAGCAATTCATTCAAACAGGAGAAAATTGGCAAAACTTTTAGTTCCTAGATGGGAAACTGACCCTCAAGGGATCAGCAGAGGCAGCAGTGAGAGACAGTGTGCTGAAGTGCATTGAGTATATGCAGGAAGTGCACTGCAGTGCACTGTGTCCTTTATTGGACTATGCTGGTGATAGTAAGCCATTCTGAAGGCAACCTTGACATACTTTCGGCTCAATTTTCAATGAAAGAAGACTAAAATTCAGTCAATGACTATGAGTACAATATGTAGAAATGCCTTAAGAGGCTGATAAGCTACTAATATGGATGATCGCTCCCTAGTGGAGTCGCCAATTTGTTTTGGGAAGTTTTAGTGTCTACGGGTAAACGCTTAAACCCCTAGACAAGTAGCTAAGTTGAGAAAAATAGTTCAAAGTATTCTCTACCTTTCCTATAATCAATAGATTAAACAAGAGAACAAAGAAACCTACTTGTAGCATTCGCTCGTCTCTTATCTCCCTTTATTGATTCTGTCGCTCCTTCCTGTACTTAAGCCGCTTAAAAAGTACCTGCACATAGACAAAAACAAGAACCCATCAAAGCATATGATAATGATCTATTGATTAAACATAGCATGGAATCAAGTACATGATAAGCATATGAAAGTATCAATGAATAACACAGGCATATGGAAAAAACTTTGAACACTTTATTAGCAAAAGGAAGAGTTACAACCCATTTTTCTTGATTCAGCATCACTCCTCCAGTTCAATCCCATCCTCTCCTCATAACAAGCAAGACACTTTGACATCATTACAACACTTGTAATCAACTCAAGTCTCATACTAACAACATCTCCCTATAATTCAATAATTTCTAGCCCCTGATCACTTAGACGAGTGGTCTTCTTATAGGTCAATGAAGGAAGTTATGCCATAAATGGTGATAATGAATTCCTCCCAAACTTAGAATTTTGTTCCATGGAGGAAGAGATAAAGGGATTGATGTTCCTTAACTCCCTTCCTCATCCAAATACAAGCTCAAAGGAGTGGATAGCTTTGAGAAACTTCTAGAGGCACCCAATGGATAAGGAATCTTTCAAACCCTCATAGAAATTCACTCAAATTCGTCGAACGCAGGCCAAAGAGGGACCAAGTGTGCTACATAACACCCTATCAGTGTATGGTTTACATTGCAACACACCCTAATGAAGGCCTACCTGTGCTAATCTTCTTAGAGGCAGTTTTTGGATGATTTCAGTGATGGAACTTCATGGGAAGCTAGTCATTCTGATGTTTGACTTCTTTAGGGCATGTAACAATTGTATTAGGGGTTGATGGGCCCTAATAGTATTGATCTTTTAGTTGGGGTTGATGTGCCCAAATGGATCTGTAACACTTAGTGTGGATTTCTCTTTTCCTCATTTGTAATCAAGCTTCTTCTGAATCCGTAGAAGCCTGGTTTGAAAAACCTTAGTGGTCTATCGCCAGCTTACCAGTGACAAAATGTAGAACCATCACATTTAATTATGCATATAACAATGTCACCTCCATGTTTGTACGAACCCCAGGTTGATAAAGTAAATTTGGTAGCCCCAGGAGTGGAAACATTCTTGCTGCAATATTGGTGATCATCATTAGGCCATCTAACACTTGGTCGATGAAAGATAGAGGGAAATGGTCCTTCTTTGTTACTTTGTTTAATTTTTTGTAATCAGCACAAATCCTCCACTTTCCATTTTTCTTTGGAACCAACACCAAAGGAGACATTCACTCACTATCTGAGATAGGGTAGATGAATCCTACATCCAACAAATTTTGTAACTCTTCTTTAACTATATCCTTGACAGCTAGATTCATTCTCCTTTAGGGTTTTCAGACTAGTTTGCAACCTCCTTTGATATAAATGTGGTTAGTAAACACCGAGGGGTGCGCACACTTCATCTCTTTGTAATTCCAAGCAAAGGCATCCAAATGATCTCTTAGAATATTACATAATTCTTCTTCTTGGCATACAGAAAGAGAGGGGTTGATTTTCGGTGTCCTTTCAGGGGTGAATTCTATTTTCTTGACATGAGTAGGGTTTGAATCAACTAAGCATAGATCAATCCAATAGTTTTTCTTGGTTTTCTTCACTAGTTCCTCTAGATACAAGGTGTTGGGAGATTGATTTTGGAGGATGTTCAATCAAATCATCTTCATTAGGTTATCCTCCTCTCATAGCATTTTCTAGGGTATAGAGTTGGGTGGAGTATACTTCATCTTCCTCCTCCTATTTTAGCCATAAAGGTAAGTCATGTTCTAGAGATGGCTGAGTAGGAGGGTACAAGACCAACTGCTTGGATATATGCCCATTTTTTATAGTCATGTTCCCACCTCTATAACTAATGTAGGCATCACCAATGACTTGCCAAGGCCTCTCAAGTATGAGAGGCTAAGCATTAAATTTTGTCTTAGGCTGGAGAACTAAGGAGTCTACAGGATACTCCTAGGAGTCAATGGAGACCATCACATCCTCGACAATCCCCTTAGGGGCTACTATGGATTGGTTTGCAAGTTGCACGACTGTCATGGTATTTCTTAATGAACCCTGGAGATTCAGCTTAAGCATGGTGTCCTTAGTCATTACATTAATGGAAACTCCAAGAGAAATCAAGGTACATGGGACAATGGTTCCATTGATCTGTACATTTAATATAGGGCTTCCAGGATCTAAATACTTTGGGCAAATTACTTGTCCCAGCATTAAGTCGAGTAGCTGTCTAATGAAATTAATGGTAGGGGTGTCTCTTTTTCACCTTCCTATATATTTCAAGCACTTCTATTTAATCAATTTTTTGTAAATAGGTACATCCTTAATAGCTTGGAGAAGTGGGATTTCGACACATAGATTTTTCAGTTCACCTAGAATTTCATTGTCTTATGGGTTAGGCTAGACTGGATGAGTTAATATTTCAAAAAAGGGTGGTAGATTCACTCTAGGAATACTTTCCTCTCTTTCTTCCTCACTCTCCCTAGGTGGAGATGGATGTTGATTATCCGGAAGCAGCCTCCCAGATCTAAGGTTGATTTCCTGAATTTCCACAGCATAAGCAGGGTAGTATGTCTCTCCACTATAGACCTATTATGCATGTCTATTGTTCAGGTTTGGGCTTGGTTAGGTAGGCATCTGAGGATGTTTAGGTGGAGCACAGTGTAAGAGTTTTGGTTGAGTAGGAGGTGAAGGCAATAAAGCTGGAGCATTATTGTATGGGGGCGTCCACGCCTAGGGTGGTGCATGCCATTGAGGTTGTGGAGATGTATATGGTTGAAATGGCTAGTTGGTCAGTTGGGAATGGTATTAAGGTGCAAAAGACCAAGGAGAAGGTGTAGAACATGAGGGATGAGCAGGGGGGCCCCAAGCGGGAATGGATGTGTTTTGGTTAGTGTTGTAATATGCATAGGATGACCCTTGCATCAAGTGACGGTATGGTTGAGGCCCATGCAGACTCCTTTGATTTATGTAGCAGAGCTCTTCAGTCACCACTTCACTTCCTTGATACACAACTTTTAGTCCAGGTAGAGAAGGGCACTTGTCTGTGGAGTGGTTTTCTTCACAAACCAAGCATATTTCTATAAGGTTTAATGGACATTCATTCCTAGGGTGCCTCGTTGTGCATCTAGGGTAGAAGATGGCCAATACTCCCTCTTCTTCCTCCTACTTTCACTTGATTTGCATAGTGTCCATCTGTAGGGCAAGGATTTGCAGCATTTCACTCTTAAACTCATCCAACATGTTCCAAATTTCACTTTATATAGCAGTGTTGGAAGAGGATGAGTTGGCCACTGTTTGACTAACCCTACCCTTTTTTCTATCTTCCTTGTAATGGTTCTTAAAGACGGTCTTGATATCCTCATAAAATAGTAGGTAGATTTCTCCTCCTGATAGTAGGTTTAAGGTATCCTGGAGGTCTTCCCTGATCCCCGTGAAAAGGACTAGCGTAAGTGACTTGGGATGAAGTGTGTACCTGGCCCTTTTGTATCTAAGTTGGAATATTTCCTCATAATCCTCTAAGGAATCATCATGCCCCAACACCATTCTAAAAATTTCCTCTTTAGTGTGTTTGGACCTGCAGTAGTTCCTATACTTGTTGAAATCTTGTTGCATCTAAGCCCAGACGGTGATACTATCCCTAGGTAAACGCATGAACTAGTGTATAGTTGCATCCTTGAGATTGGATGGGAATAACTTCAACCTCTGATGATTAATTGTGTAGTCATAAGTTCTACATATGACAATGAATTCAAATAAGAAAGTATAGGTCAAGCCATGGAAGTGAGGAAGCGAAGAGGGGCTTATTTTTTTCATCTTGGCATCCCCATTGGTTTCTATGATGGGGAAAGCACCCTCAATTCTTTCTCTATCTACCCTTTCATTTCTATTTTCAACCATTATGTCAGTTGGAATGGGTTCTTCTTCTTCCCTTATAGAATCTTCAAATATCTCTGGTTATTCGTCTAAGGGGTCATCTAATTCACATCCACCAAAGGTTGGCTGTTTGAAGTGGTGGGGGTATATGGTAGAATTTTTCCTAAGTTATCCCTATTCCTACGAGGCATGAAAGAAGTGTTTTTTTTTGTTTTTATTCAAGATTTAAGAATAATTTCAGGATAGAAAAGACAACTGAATTGAAACTATCTACTAAATCAAATCACTTTCATGATGGAAAGGAAGCAAACCAACTTACAAATATCTTGAAAAAATGAAACTAATAGAAGAATGAAAGAGATAATAAATGGAAGAAAGAAATAAAAAATCACATCTACTCAGACACCTCCTCAGCAATGATGCCAACAAGCGATGAGCACCAATATTGTAGTAAGAATGTTGCAAATCCTAGGGCTACCAACTTTACTTCATCAACCTGGGGTTCATACAAACCTGGAGGTGACAGTGATGTATATACAAGTACATGCAATGGGTCCACTCTTTTGTCACTACTAAGCTTGGTGATAGACCACTAGGGTTTCTTAAACCATCCTTCTATTGATTTAGAAGAAGTCTGATTTGCAATTGAGAAATGAGAATTTTACCCTAATTAAGAAAATTGAAATGATACCTACTGAAGTAAAGAAATATTGAAATAGATGCTTAAAACACACAACTCATCTAGCTATTTGTTAAGATGCCTTTCTTCAAAAGAATTCTAGACTAAAAAATGTGAAATCCTAACTAACTTAAGCATGAAATCTATTCTAATAAAACACTTAACTTTTGTGTAGATGAATAAGCATAACGACCTTTTTCTTTTTGTCTTTTTCGTGAAACACGAATATTAACTCTTCTTGATTGTATGGCAGGTGGGTTAGGTGCGGAGAGAGATGATAGTGATTGGTCAGATGGCTTGGGAGTCAATGAGGGGTATTCTCATATCTATCATGATGCATTTCTCACAAATCGGGTTCAAAACAAGCCACTAATGATCGTCCTACATGATGTCTACAGGATGTCCTAATTCACCTACAGGATCCCTTGCTTTCCTACAGGAACAGGCCGAAAGTATAAGGAGTGATTTGGACAGTGGTATGGGGCTTAGGGAAGGTAAGTGACGGAAGGAATAAGGCAAGGAAGTGGTTAAGACTCCCTCAGAAATCAAACCAAAGTTGTATGATGGTTGGATTTGCTCAACAAGAATGCCAACTTGTCCTTGTGAAATGATAACTCGGATTATAGACATAGTGAATTTTGGCGATCATAGAAGGGTAAGGTTATGCTAAGGCTAATGATATGAGGTCTTCCTACACTATTGAAACTCCTACAATATACACATCATTGTCGGCATTTACTCATAAATGATTTCAAAACAAGAGAGTTGACATTAACATAGGAAAGCAGAATTTCATCATTTATTTGCCTATTTCATGCATGGAAATTCTTGCAGCCTATTGTGAAAACACAATAAAATCTAAGAAAAAACTGAATATATTAGAAATGACAACTGCAACCTATCTTTGAAAACTGAAATATGCTTACCTAGTTAGCAAAAAAACCCTAAATTTCACAAGAAAGCAAAATTCTATCTTTTTGGGCTGAATGAGGATTTCCTCAAACCATGCTCTCTAAAGGGAGGAAAGAGGAAAGATCCACTTGTTTATAGCCTTTTTGGTATTTATCTATCTCTCTAAAGCTATTGTTAAATCTATGCACAAATGGAAGCAAACTAATCAAATTCACCAATACTTATAATGTAACAATGCAAAAATCAATTCAACAAGTAATCTATGAAATAACCTAAGCATACAAGTCCAGTAAGAGGAATCTCTACTACTAGGGTTGGGCCCTGACCCAAGATCTTCATCCCTCTGAGTCAACTCAGTGCTTGATCAAGGGAATTCTCATTTTTATTAACATATAAAAAAATACATAACAATGTTTTATCACAATCCTTCAACTAGAAAGTGCTCAATTACCTTGCATAAAAAATTTGAATCCTAATTAGGCTCTAGGCCTTCTTATTTATAAAAATGAAGTTGACAACAACTTCCTTAAATCTATGGAGGCTTGGCTCCCAATCTTAAGTTAAACTGGTTCTTAACTATCACTGGCTTGATTGCAAATGGTCCTCATGACTCGACTACCTGCAACTCTGAGCTAGCGTGATTTGATCGAGAGATCTTTGAATGAGTGAGGATTTAATGAGGAAGATCCATATCCTATAATCTCTCCTTCTTTTCTCATTCAAGTTATCGCATCTTAATTAGCCATAATTTTCTTCCAAAACATGCAATCAATGCACATTAGACCACTAGACATAACATATTACTTTTACTCATTGCATTAAGCAAAATATAATTAAAACATGTAAGGAATTATGAGAGAATTTGATTTTAGTAAGCTTGGAGGTGTATTAAGGTCCATATATTTTACCCAATGATGAGCCTCATCATGTACTGGGGTAGGCACTCTTGGCTTGACCAAGAGATTAGGAAATCAAAATAATATGGAAAAATTGGGTTTCGTAAATATATATCCCTTCCCCACCCCCCGACCCTTCCTCCTCCTCCTCTCATCTCCCATCTCACTTCCCCTCCCTAACCCTCAACACCCTTCTCCATCCCATTCTAATAAGCCTTCATTCCATTATGATATTCCTCCATTCCATTCGAATATTCCACCCTTCTCCACTCCATTTCATCTCCCACAACTCAGTCTCTGTCTCATCCATCTGTACTCAGTTAGGCCCCTCCTCATGCCTCCTAGCATTGGTAGGATCGCCTCACTATAGACATGTGGTTTCTCCCATCACTTATGTACTACACATGGTTCAAGGAGGTATCACAACATGAAAACCCAACCTCCACGGCATAGAAACCATTGCAATGTTCGGTGACCAAGCACAGGAGAAGCTAAGATCATGGGAGAGCATGAGAATCATTTAATCCCTCTTATCCAAATTTCTTGGACTGCACATGGGAGGAAGGTGTGGATAATGATGAAGAATGAAGTGTAAATATGGGAAATTATGGTGGAGCATTGGGATCTCAGCTTCATGAGTACCAACTTCCAGTCCTGCATTAAAATGCAGACCCCCCGAGGCGCTTATTGGTGAATTAGCCCATAAGAATCAAGACAACAAGCTAAGCAAGGTGGTACCATTCAATTGTTAGTTGCAAAAAAAAATCGAGTGGTCCCAAATTTCAAGCACATTGGATCAGTGCATGGTAGAAACTAGAGCTCAAGCTATGGCCAATGAGAAGATCGACAAACTTGAACAATCCTTGAAAGACATCCAAGACCAGCTGGCGAAAATAACTACAACACTCTCTACAGGTAAGGTGGAAGCTCACGAGGAGGCATATATTGGCAATGAACATAGTGAGGGTGAATCTAGCCACTCTCTTCACCTCTTGGGCACCCACCAACAATCTCGTCTGCGACCACCCAAGCTGGATATGCATAAATTTGATGGCTCTCACCCGATAGCATGGATAGCACAAATCGAGCAATATTTCAATCTAAATTACATCTTGGATAATGCCACTCAGCTTATGGTGGGGAGTTTGTACTTGGACAATAAAATATGGCAATGGTGGCAATGGCATCAACGTTGCAATGGAAGGCCCTTGACTTGGGACACATTAAAAAAAACTCTTATGGATCGCTTTGACCATGACTCTGCTTTTTTGGGTCGTCTCACTAAGCTTTGACAGACTGGCATAATGGATGAATATATTATAGCATTTGAAGCCTTAGCTTTCCGCACTTTAGGTCTACAAGATGAGTTCTACATGGAATGTTTTATGAGTGGTCTTAAAGAGGCCATACAAGATTATGTTCGACTGCACCACCCTCCCACATGGTTGGAGGCTTGCAAGGTAGCTTGTGAAGTTGAACCTGCATTGGCAGCCCAGTCTAATTGCGCAAATTTCACCTCCAAGGGTCCCCCCCCATAGGCTCACAACACTACCCAAACACTTAAGGTTCGAAAGGTGTCACCTGCAGAAAAGGTAGAAAGAAGAAAGCAGGGATTATGTTACTACTGTGATGAAAAATACTCCCCCCGTTATAAATGCAAGGAGCCCAAATTCTTTCAAACTGATGCTACTGATCACAGCTCATCGGAGGAAGCCCCACCAATTGAGGAACCAGAGGAGGAAGAAGAGGACAACCAGATGGAACATGTCCCTGAAGAACCAGTTATTTTGCTACATGCTTTGGCATGTGTCATGCGGAAAGAGTTATTTTTGCGGACAAAACTAACCTCCCTAGGAGTCTAAGACTCTCTAGTGACAAACAAGACAATTAAGAGCAATCCTTCTCTAAACATACATTATTCTATGAGAAACCAGGTGTTTTTCGATCCTACCTCAAGTCCAACGCTTGTTGTAGCAGTCCAGCCTCGTCGATCCAGATGAGCTCCTCCTTCACTTTGAAACCTGCATACACTAACAATCAAACGATTACATAACACCTGAATATTCCATAAAACAAAGCATATTCAACATATAGACCAAGGAGTATATGAAACAATTCATTAACAACAAATCATTGAGAAGAATGGACTTATTTGTATTAAGGAAACAAAAAAGAAACCATTACAACCTGAGCCTTGGTGTTGTGCAAGTTCCTCCCAGGGTCCAGCAAGAGTTTTCCTCTATTTGACAAGCTCACCCACTTCCAAATGAACTAGAAAGGATGGTAATCTCTCCTCACAAGTTTACAATGGAAGTCCTAATTCCAGCAGCATCTACCCTTTGGAATGTTCAGCTTTCAACCTCCCCTCCTCTCTCCCAAGGCCTGTATTTATAGTGTTCTAGAGGAATTTATTCAGTTCCAACATCAATGGGATACTCCCTCTTTTGGATGGGGTAGCTCCTCTCTTG
>APFE031017167.1:7010-26168 GCA_000404065.3 Pinus taeda
ATTTGGTGGGGGTTGAAAGTTCATAGAGTTGTTAAACCTTGATTTTGTTGCCCCTGCCAAGGTCTCCTTGCAACAAAACAGAGAGACTCGATTGTATTTGGATCTTCTTGAAAGACAGCTTTGACCATAGGGATTGAAGGATAATCCTTGGTCTCATGATTCTCTGAACAAATTACACATGTTTCTACAACTTTTGCATCCAACGGATACTCCCTTAGAGCATGTTTCTTTCTACATTTTGGGCAAAAGATGGCTAAAGCTTCAGCTTCTTCTTTCTGCTTATTGTGAATCTTAAGAGTTTCTAGTTGCTCACTAAGACTCCCTAAGATATCAGTTTTAAATTCATCAAGCATGTTGCCAATCTTAGCCCTACTTACTGATCCAGTTGCAGCTTTGTTTGCTCTGATGAGAGAAGGATCTCTAGGCCCTTTTTGAGTTTTAGATTTCCCCCTTGAGAGATGGACACATAGCTCTGCTATATCATCAAGTGGAAGTTGAGTTATGTCTCCTTTTCCCATCATGTTCAAAATATCTATCCATTCATCTCTAATGGTTTTTAATAGAAGGGATTTCAAGGTCTCCTCATCTAAGTTACTCATTTTTGCTCTTTTCAGGTTGTATTGAAATCTTTCAAGTAAATCCTCCAAGTTTTCATCTTCTCTTTGCACCATTTTGAATACATCATCCTTGTGATTGGTGGGCATACAATAGTCCAGGTACCTATCCAAAAATGTTTGTTTCATATCATTCCAAGTCCTAATGGATTGAGTGAGTAATCCCATGAACCATTTCAAGGCTGCTCCTTTCAATGTTGAAGGAAACGGTTTGAGTTTTTGAGAGTCTTCCAGATAATCATAAGTTCGACACACGACCTCAAACTCAAATAAAAATGTTTCAGGGTCCTCATTTCTTAACCCATGGAAGTTTGGGAGGACAGATGGTGAGATGTTTTTCATTGTGGCTCGGGAGTCCTCATCGACTATAGGAAATCCGAATGAGTTATCTCCATCCCTATTTCCCCCAGTGTTACCTCTACCTCCTCCATTATTTCCTCCTCCTCCTCTACCTCTACCTCTACCAAATCCGGTTGCTCCTTCTTCTGTCATGGTAGTTTCCCCGGAGACTTCAGAGTCCTCTGGTTCCTCTACTAAGGGTGAATGAGGAGGAATTTCTCCCTCTTCTTCATCAAGTGATTCTACTTCTTCAATTACAATTTTTCTCCCTGTAGAAAGAAGGAAAGGATCTCTTCCTAATTCAGATTCGATGGATGGTGTGGGAGAGTCAATTACTACCTCTTGAATTCCAGGAATCCTAGGGCTAGGAGTGTGAGTTGGAGATGATGGAGGTGTCTCTTGTCTATTCCTTGAAGTAGATGGAGTTGTAAAAATTGAACTCTTGGCTCTAGCTAAAAAACCTTCCCCTAGGAATCTCTTTGCTCTATGCATGTCATTTTTTATTTTTCTTCAAGTCAGGCTAATAATTCTCTTTCTGATCTTCCAGGTCACTCTAGGTGCAAGAAGAGAGCATACTCAAGAAACTATTAAACCAATAACTTTCTCTTTCCTAATCCTCCAGATCACACTAAGTGCAAGAGGAGAGCATACTTTGAGAGATTATCAATTTTCCTTCCTTGAAATTTTATTATATTTTTTTTTAGAAATTGGCTACCTAATTTCACTTCCCTGACAACGGCGCCAAAATGTTTGGTCAATTTAGTGTGATCTAAATTTCTATTTAACATGTCAATCCGGGTATCGTAAACTAATGAAGTGTGGTGCACCATATGTGCTTAGTTAACCTTTTTCTTACTTTAGTTTGTTTTTGGATTTATCTTTCCCTAATGTGTGATGGCGAGGATGAAAGTGAAGTATGGAGTATAGATGGTGATGGTTTCTATGATTTTCTCAAACTTGAAAGTGCTTAAAAAGAAAGTTTTAAAACAACTAAACTGAAATCAATTCTTAAGAGGAAGTAAATGCATCAAACAATGAACTAATGACAATGGCCCAGTATCCTTGTTGCTGAATGAAAAGAAAGTAAAAACTAAAAGCAAATCAAACTAAAAGCAAAGCGACTAATTCACACTACTTAAACTCTTCAGATTCTTTACCCTTCAGCTCAATCTACCTTGTGGGAAGCAATCATGAACAAGTCAAGCAATATGATATCTAAATGGCAAGAAATTAAATTGCATAAAAGAAACACTAATTCACACTACTTAAACTCTTCAGATTCTTTACCCTTCAGCTCAATCTACCTTGTGGGAAGCAATCATGAACAAGTCAAGCAATATGATATCTAAATGGCAAGAAATTAAATTGCATAAAAGAAACTAGTCACACTACTTGAACTCTTCTGGTCTTTTACCCTTCAGCTCAATCTACCTTGTGGGAAGCAACCATGAATAAGTTTAAGAAATATGATAACTAAATCACACTACAATTAGTAATATTCTGATTTCTTGCTAATAGAGTCACTTGAATATAGAAAGAAACCATAAACTGGTGAGCAGTATGATATCTAAATAACAGAAAAATAAATAAGAAAATCACAACTTGGAAAAGGCAGTGCTAAAATTAAACGTAAGAAAATAAAAGTTAGCAGGAAGGAAAAGATGATCTCATATGCCAATAGTTATCAAAAAGATGAAAATTTTCCCGGGCTGCCTAAGAAAACCTGCAGAAAAGCACTGATTAGTTGACAACTATAAGAAAACAGAGGTGAAAATATAAACAACAGAAACATCAAACAGTATATTATGTACAAGCTAATGATAAAAACAAAAACATAATAAAACTAAATGGAAACTTTACAAGGCTTCAGCGTGCAGGGGCCCTCTGCCACTTCAGCCAGTCAGCGAATAGTCACACGAATAAACTCAGAAAAGTCTTCTCATGTATTAAAACAACAACATATATAAAAGAAGTGGGGTGATAACTAGCAGTTAGGAATTCACATACACAAACAGTTCAGAATTCTCATATCCCAAAAAGCTCCTTTACAGCGTTCATCGATGCGTTATTTATAATGCCAAAATGCTAAAACTAGCCAACTAACTGCTACGCTATTAAATGTGTTGCTAAAGACACGTAGATCCCTTCAGCCGAGATCTAGTGTAACTGTCATCCTGTCTATTAAATCTCCGGAGTGGTAGCTGTTGGATTCAGGTTTCGGGAATGATCTCCAGGTGTGCTGGTGTCTTCGTGAGTTGAGGACTGTGCCACGTAATGTTCACGTGCTCAAAACAGAGACGTGCCACCGCTGAACTCTTTTGTTGGCTTTGTCTTTGACCTTCATTGACCGTGACCTTCCATGGATGATTTGGCTGATTTGAAGGGACACGTTCCATGTATTCGCCACCTGGAGCTTGCCCATGTATATCGTTTCTTCATAGGACACATATAGCACAACTTTTAACAAAATAGCTGCGGAATCCTGTGCTGGCTGCGGAAACTGACAAGTTTCTGCAGCTACGTGAACAAAAAAAACTAAACCAAACAAAAGTCATAAGCATAGTCAGAAAACCATATAAAAAGTCCTTTTTAGACTATAATGCAATGATTTAACAACTGGGTGGATGAAGTAAGTGGAGAAAGAAGGCTGAGAGGGTATATAGGAAGGTGTAGGTTTGAGGCTCAACATAAACTATCAAAACTAAATCTAACTTTCTTAAATACTGCTCAAAATCTAAAAATGAAAACAAAGCTAAGAAAGATATGGAAACAAAGCTAAGAAAGAAATGAAAACATAATTTATGTTCTTATTTTACCATTATTTCCAGATTATGAATTAAAATAAAAAGTGAAATTTGCAACTGATGTCTAACTAATTACAGAAATAGAACTAAATAAAATACTTGGTTGCTATGCCTCTCAATTTTGGGAGAAATTCTCCTTGGGATGACATTTGAGTAATTATGTGCTTCATTAATCTAAGAGAAAGCAAATACAGAGATGCAAAAATAACTCATTGCATAGATGAAATGTTCAACCACTTAGTTAAGGATGAATTATCAACTTGAAGGGTTTTCCATAAAAATTCATTAACACCATGAGTTAGTAAACTAAAAATGAAATGGAAAAGACAGTAAATGACACTGATCAGTTTAATTGAGAATTTAAACTAGCAAAACAGTGAATGAAGTAACTATCCAATAGTGTATCCTTATCATTCTTTAATCCTACTCTCATCCTGAAGCAAGGTTAGTTTCTAATTAAAGAAACGATATTACACCATTGAGTTCTATCTTCTAAACCACTGATAAAAACTAAAAAGAGAACAATCTGATGGAAACTTCTCTAAACTAGCATTTGCACCACACGTTGCAAAGAAAATGTCGTAAGGCAATAGATAACATATAACACTATGTAAGGCAATTGATAGCAATGGATAACATATAACACTAATTAACACTTCTTTGACAATTGTGGAAGAACAAAAAAAAAGAAAATCAACAAAAAACAAGGACCATGCTATATGCAATACATGCTTCCTAGCCTTACAAATCATGAGTCATATGTCATATAACACTAATTAATGCTTCTAGCATATCACACTAATTAATTTTTCTTTGACAATTGTTGAAATACAAAAAAAGAGATTAAAAAAAGGAAAAGACCATGCTATAATGAAAACAAATTGATGCTTCTTTGTCCCATGTTGAAAGACAAAAAACAAAGATAAAGAAAAGGCAAGGACCATGGCAAGAGCTAACCAGCATGCTATTGGGCCTTTAATGCACCCGATAGTGGCCTCACCATACAGACATGCCCATACCATCCATCATTTCTCCTGGAGCTTGACCAAAAAAAAATTCGAGAACGGGTGACCCACCACTTCCAAGCTGGCACCTGTTGTGCTGGCAACCAACACCAGCGCAATTTCAAACGATCCCTCGCACCAAACATTCATTTTCTCCATTCGCACAATCGGAACAGGTCCTCTGCAACCCCCTCGAGCATTCGTTTCTCCTGCTCACGGTGCTCGCTCACCTTGCAGGTCCGCTCACGGTGTTGAATCCCAGCAGGTTGTGCCCAGGCGTAAGGTAAATTATACTCTGTGAACAATGACATCCACCATTTTGGCGGGCGCCCAGAAGGCCAATGCATATGAATCCCACCCAGTGCTTCTATAAATTGTTTGCATTGGCAGCTCCCATCGTCTGGTGGAACAGATACATTCAACGTCTCCATTTGGGTGCAGGTTCGAGTGACGTTGAAGGTGTTTTCCCATTGCATCATAATCAGTTACTAGATTTATAATGAACCACTTAGCCATTCAGACATATTCAATAGTTTTTAGGACGTGGTTTAATGGTTAATAGTTAAGTAGGGAGGTCCAATCTCAAACAAAATTATATATATCTAAAAATTGCTCCAAACGCGGTCCAATCTCAAGCAAAATTATATATATCTGAAAACTGCTCCAAACACAATTTTTTTAGTTGAAAAAAATACAATAAACCACCGCCATTACAATTGCAAACTCAAGCTCCTGCACCCAGTGTGCTTAATTATGTACTACCCACTTAGCCATGGAGGCCATGAAAATCAGATAATCCATTACCACTGCCATTGCAAACTTCCTACATCCACTGTGCCTGCCTGTGCACTTTGCCAGGTGCATAGTTTATTTGGGCTTTTCATTGGGGTGAGATTTTGAGTACAAATATATTCAATTCTATGAGAGGAATTTGGTGCACATTAATTTTCACATGCTTGCTAGGAAGGATGACCAGGGAAAAATCCAAGGGCGCCAACCAGTGGAGCATTGATGTAAGTAGTAGGCTCAGACTGCCTGAAGTATGTTGCCACATTTGCTTTATCCTCCTTTTCAATTGAAAACATTTTCCAATGCTCCTTTGGTGTGGTGCCATTGCTTTCTGCAATAAATGAATTATACCTGGCTATTTTAGCAACAAAAAATATAATTGCAAGTGAATCTCATTTTCGTGTCAGATCAACAACCTTTTTCTTGAACTTCTTGTTCCTACTTGCTGAAAGAAAACTGTGTTTTTTGTTATCAATCTTGAATATTTCTTTCATGTCTTCTCTTCCATTATTATGGTGATTTGGGTTCTATGTCAAATGAAGTGACCAGACTGTCATAAGATTAGGCTAGTAATGAAAGCAAGGCGATGACTGCATGTACATTTTGAATTGGTGCCTCAACAGGTGCTAGCATCTCTAACAATTTTTTGAAGTGATTGATGTTGTTGGCCACATCTTATGTTGTCATCTTTATTTGTGAAAACTTCCTCAGCTATATCTTAAGATGACAGCTTGATATTCATAAATGTTAAACAGCTTGAATTTCAATTGATTGTTGTGTTTGGCTACATATTAGGAGCCCCATAAAGATGAAAGCTTTTATCATAGAAGGTTAGTTGTGAAAAGCTATATAAACATAAACAATGTCACTAGTTAGTGGCTAATAAGCTTGCAAAAATGCATGCGAGCCCTAGATAGGTTCGGCTGATAGATATCAATTGTGTATACCCCACTTATGGATAGGTGATTCATTTAAAGTTCTCACTGAGACCAATGGGCACTGCCTCTGGCTACCCAACTCTTCTTTTAGTAAAAACAACCACTTGTATTGTTCTTTTATCAGCCTAATAAGGAGCTCTTCTTCTAGTAAAAGCAGCCACTTGTATTGTTCTTTTATCAGCCTAATAAGGGTTGGTTGAGTCGTGGATTCTGCAGCATTGACTTTTTCATTATATGTGATCTATATCAATTGTGTATGCCCCACTTATGTATCGTGTATGCCCCACTTATGTATAGGTGATTCATTTAAAGTTTTCACTAAACCAATGGGCACTACCTCTTTCTACCTTGTTTTTTAAGTAAAAGTAGTATAGTTTTTTTAGTAAAAGCAGTATAATGATGTGTGATTTGATGGTAAGTTTAATTGGGTGAAGCCTAGAAGATTGTCGTTCAAATTTCATTGAGTACACTGGCCTGCTGTGGTGGATGCTCGAGACACAGATTCCCCACCCCTGCCTTGGTGGCACGAGAGTTTCACTTTGCTAAAACCATAAGATCTTAGTATATCGACTTACAGGTAATTGGATGTACTCTTGGTGTTATAGTGGCAGCTACGAGGATTGATCCTGGGTCTCCCATAAATTAGGATTGGCAGCTACCAATTCACCATGTATTTAAAAAAACAAAACAATCAAACTTATATATGTGTATTGATATTTTCTAGTTATTTTATCAGCGTAATAAGGGCGGGTTGAGTTGTGGATTATGCATGCTACTAACGCTGATTACTACAGTTCCATGTATTGATCATGATTACATCAATTTCACACATTAACCTAAATACTTTTTTAGTGAATAGTTAATGACTTTGAGGCAGATAGATCAGAGGAAAGTACAGGACACTAAATTGGTGGTAAACAATAGGCATCCTGGAGCAATACTTTAATTGTTGCATATGTGTAGATATATTGTCGATATGTGTGCATGTGTCCAATATATACAACTAATGATTCACTGTGAGGTGCATAATGCTTTGAATTGCTAGGCCATCATGGTTACACCGAGTGGTTGGGACTCATTGTTTATGTTGTTCACCTTGGTTTGAATCTCTGGATACCTACTGATGGGGGTTATAGTGATTACCTGGGGTTTTGATCCTGTGTCACGTGGATGAGATTTTGACTAGTTGCTAATTTTGTTGGGTTAGTAAAAATAGCAGGCCAACATGGTAATAAATTATCTGGAGAAAGATTCTAACAAAGCAGCTACACTAGTATGTAAAAGGTTGTTTCAAGAATTATATCAAAAGTATATATAAAAAAGCAGTAGTAAACTTGAATTTTAGAAACGGAATCAAATCCATAGATAAGAAACAGTTGTCCTTGGATGTAAAATATCATGTACAAGGAAGCACACATAATATACAGCACCTCATGATGCAACGATTGGTCCCATACACAAACATGTCTATGTTTGGGTGGAATCCATCCAGCTATGGAAACAAAGGTATTTCTTCTTTGAAAATGCATCTTATATTCCATTATTAAACAATAAAAATTACATCAAGAATTATAGGCTGTGGCACCAAAGCATGAGCATAGTCCCTAAACCAAAAGGCAAGCCTCCATGATTTACAATGCCTGAAATTCCATGCAGCCAACAAATTATTTAAACCCGATGAAGAAATGTCCATGAGTATGTATGGTAGCAAACTTGAAAAGTCGATAGTGCATGCAAAGAGTCTCTCTAGGAGCGATAAAACAGGCTGCAGCGTACTAAAACTTTTAGGAATAACATGTTGGCCTCTCATATGCCTATAATGTAACTGCAAAAATATAAATATACTAACTGGCAATACCAATGACCAAAAAATCATATCTGTGTATGATAAGTCAATGAAGATTCAAGAAAGATGGTTTCTAATTTTTGCAGGTTGTTTCCCCATCCATGAATCAATAATGTTCCTTTCCTCTGTTTCTCAGTCGCATATCCTCATTTGTTGAAGTTTTTCTTCCTGGGAAAACTACTTTCATACTTAAAAACATGCAACATAAAAATAACTGTATGCCTTTAGAAGGAGATCATACTGCTTGGTTCAGAAGCTGAACAAAACAAATATTCATGTATTTGAGTAGGGTTTTTTCAACTCTAGCAAGAAGAATGCATTTTAACACATGATATCTCTCAGCTTTCAAAAAGAGTTAAAACCAATTTAAACTGCAGATTGTACAACCCAAGCAGGACACTTGGCATGAAAAAGCGAGCTATAAATCATGGAATTAGACTGGGTCTACATCCCATATTCAAGTGTTCTTTCCTGTATGCTCAATTATGTGCATGGATAAATCACAAAGTGCTTTTCAGTTCTCCTGTCTGAATCAGCAAGCCTTGAAAAAAATTAGGCTAATGAGATATAACATTATAAGAATAAGGCGCTTCCCAACATAGCGCCAATTCTAGAATATATTTAGTTATTTCCAGTGGTAAGATTTAAAAGATTTCCAAGAACTCCTATAATGCTCACAACCAATGCCATGACAAGCATAGCCCACGGGAGAATCTTCTTCCTTAATCCTACGCTTTCCTCTCGTTGGTTGGGGTTAGACCTCAGGGCTATCAAAGCAGGAAATATGAAACCTAAAGATAGACCTGTGGTTGCTCCTGTGAACTGAAAAGCTACCCAAATATTGGGAATCAAAGTAGATCCCATGTAAAGAAAAACCAAAACAGTGATATTCAAGATGACAAACCTCCTGTTGCTCTCAGAGAGGGGCTTCGATCCCTTGAAGACCATGCAATCCATTGTCTGCCGAAGTGAAAAATGGATCACAGGAAAAACAAGCATCAAATGGAGCACATATCCAACCCTAATAATGTTATCAAGAATGGAACTGAAAGGAATTTCAAGGTCTTTGTCAAAATTTGACAAAATATCTGAATCTGTAGATTGCCCAAATAGAAGATAACCTGATATTGCAGTAGATTCGTACACCAACACACACAGCACTGTGGTGATCCTTCCAACCCTGTTCATCTTAGCAGGCGTTCTATCCTGGATTTCGTTATAGATCGGCTGTACATTGAAATGACATATGTATGCATTGGTCATGATTGGGATTACCACGAGAAGATCCAAAATAGCCCTTTTGGACCCAACATCAGGAAGCAGCCGAGGCCTCTCGATCTTGCCCTCTATAAGCCTAACAAAGGCAATAATTGATGACAAAACAACAAAAACAACTGCAAGTGAAACAGATGCAGCAGATGTGAATTTCAATGAATCTATCTTCTTAAGAGCACAGAGAGGCGCCAGAACAAATAACATTGTGATGAAAACTATCAGTCTCCGATCGCTCCACCACCCTTCCTTTCCTGTCCATTGATCAAAAAGCCCCTGGTTATGGGAAGATCCGGACATCACATCTCCCATGATAATTAAATAAACAATCATAATCCCTGCATTGTTTACAATAATACAAATCTCTGACAAACCCTGGCAGAGTGCCCACAAACAGATTCAACAGTTTCACCATAATTAGAAGCCTTCAGGTGAACAGAAAACTTGACCAGCAACTCAATGCTTATTTCCGAGAGAATACCCATCAGGATTATCACTGCAAAGCATAATGGCAGACCCAAAACTTTCATTGTTGCAGGCAGTGCCATAATTCCTGCACCAATTACAGTGGTCGCCAGATTGAAAACTGCACTAGGGATACCAAATCCAGACGCCACTTCTGCTATCCCTGATTTTTCTGTTGACAATAGGGGTAAAGCATCACTGTCTTCCGAATGCAGTGTCTTTGAGGTAACCCCATTGACAGACTTCTTGATCTCTGCCTCGTTGTCCAGCGATATGTCCTGCGTTTGCAGCTCGATGAACGAGTGCTTCATTCGGCCCTACATTGTGTACCTGATTTAAATTTCCCGAGAGATATTGAGAATTCTTTTGATTACCTGATTTGCAGGAAAAATAGAAAATCGTCCTTTGGCCTCCTCTGTTTGATGAGATCTGCTATTGATGGGGAAATGAAGATATTGAGAATTCTTTTGATTACCTGATTTGCAGGAAAAATAGAAAATTGTCCTTTGGCCTCCTCTGTTTGATGAGATCTGCTATTGATGGGGAAATGAATGATAAGATCTGCTTCTGTTTAAAGTCTAAAGTCTTCTCCTTCTGGTGCAAGGAGGATGAAAAGAATGGAGAGATATGAAGCATTTGAATTGTTAGCCAATTTGGCCTTTCCCTTAATTCGGCCCAGACTCTAATTAATCAACATGGCAGGATGTCATGACCCGAAATTTAGCCTGGTTTCTAATTAATAAACATGGTAGGATGCCTTGACCCTCCGCAGAAAGTTGCAATATGCTTTCTGCGGTACGAAACCTTGCGGGTGGAACTGCGAATGAGAGAGGGCAGCAAAGCCTCTGTTGGGTGAGAAGTTTGGAGTGGTAAATAAATGTAACCCTTAATGGCAGTAAAACCTTGAACAATATTTAGAAACAGAGCCCATAACTAGCTCGAATCCAATCCTCGGAGTGATCCGACAAAACAACCATGAACATTAGGTTTTGTTTTCTAAGCATCTCATCCTTCGAATTTGAGTAGCCTAAGCCGATGTTCAAAGCTACATGCTCCTCGTCCTATACAACTTCCACAATTCTTCGCTCTGCATAGGTCGTAAAACCCTACAAAAACACATTTCCCAAAACGTAAAACCCTAAACCCTTAAAACTCAAATCTTCCACAACGTATTTTCTTTAGCATGTGGTAAGATATAGTTAGCTGTGCATGTAATAACACCTCATTTAGCCAAAAGTCATTATTTGTGGCATTGGTGATGAGATTTCCAGTCCAGCTATGTGCGAGCTCATGTGCCAGAACATGCCCACCACTCAAATCTGCTGCAATGACAGTAGTAGCTAAGAATACCAGCCTGGGATTCTCCATTCCTCCAGATGGGAAACTCGGGGGCAATATAAGGAGATCGAATCTCTCCCATTCATATTCACCAAAGAGCATTCCCCCTGCTTTATTATCTCCCTTGTGTTCAGCAACTCACGTTCTGCAGCTTCCAGAATAGGACCAAGTTCAGAATAGATCCTAGTCCTGGGACTAACCTCCTTAGAAGCAATATTCCCCACCGCAAATGCAAACAGATATGGAGGTATTGACTGCTGCATTGAAAAATGGTGAACAACTCTTCCATGCATCGCCCACTTCTCTTCAGGGCATGCTCCCTTTGCTTTTCAAATAGGAGGAGTCATCCAGCCCTTATGGGCAGCAGACATTACAGAGCTCATCTGCTCAGGAAAGTTTAACACAACCGAGTACTGAATCCTCGCTACGCTGGGTAGACGGACTGGCTTATTATCTGGTTTCTTTAGTGTTAGACGGGCGGGCTGCGTTCGACGGACTGGCTAGGTAGATGGATGCGCTGCGCTGGGTTTAACTGTATTTTAATAAATTTTTGGATGACAGAGAATTGTTGAATCGTCTAACAATAGATCTAACGGTTAAGATTAATACAAGTAGACATTTAGGGGAGTTCATTTCAGAGGGAAATGCCTTACAGCGTAATTATAAGCACTGTTAATAAGAAAATGATTATAAACACTATTTTAGAAAGAAAATGATGAATTTACAGTTAACAACAAGAAGAAAAATAAAATGAAATGAAGCCTTCTTCAGTGCAGGGGCCCTCTGCAATTTATTAGGCTACACTTGCTCAATCAACTCCAAGAAAAAATCCTTCAGATGTTCATAAAAACATGTGGTATTCTCATATTAAAATAGGGACACAAAATGCCCAGAAATTACAAAGTCTAGAACTTCGATTTCTCAATAAAACTATTACTATTACTACTAACTTCTTCAGTTCTTTATACAGGTATTTATAAGAAAAATCATATAACTGTTTGTGGAGAAAAGCATCCTACAACCAAACATGTAGAAGAAAGATATGTGAAATTTCTTCCTCGGATAGTGGAGACATAAATCCAAGACATGGTGGCTATTGGATTCATTTGTATAGGTGGTTGTTGGAGTTTGTAGGTACAGGTAGTTGCTCGAGATAACGCTTCCCATCATTGTGAAATGCATTAATTAACGACGAAACATAGTCCTGTTACCTTCGGTCTCTCTGTGTTTTACTTATCCATTGACTGTAGTCTTATGCCATCTTCTTTGTCAACCTGGGTTGAATGAATAGGACAGGATCCATGTCATGATGATTTCCAAGCTGCCCATGTGGCTAGTTTCTCCTTCTGACACCTGGAACCTATTAGAGCATGAATGTAGCTGCGGAACAGCTAAATAGCTGCAGAATAGGCTGCGTTTTGTAGATAATATACAAAAAATTATTCAAACAGAAAAACATAAAAGCATAACATGTAAATCACTAAATGTCCTCCTCAAGACAGTATATACCGGTCATTGAGGCTCAATGTACCCCCACTAAAAAATCATTGCATGTCCCCATGCAATTCTAAAAAATGTGAACTTCTTTCTCCTATTGCATCTGTTCTGACACTTCCGCCAGCACATCCAACTTCCTTTTCTTACTTCTCCTTAAACTAACTACCATCCTGGGCTTCTTCATAAGAAGTCTGTATTTGAGGTTGATAAGTGTTCTGCTCAACCTCCTATTTTTCCTCTTTAGCTTCCTATTTTTCTTGTACCATAATCCTAGGTGGAACATTGTGTTGTCATGAATGGCTCTATCCAGCTTGTTCTATTCCCTCAAGGTTTCATTTTCTTTTTGAATGTGCCTGTTCAAAATCTCTAACTCAAAGATTTCTTGTTTGAGAGAGCTAGTTAGAGGGTCTTGTGGATTGACAGGCTACTCTAGATTGATTGAGGATCCTGGATCCATTTAGGTATTCTTTCTCTCTAATGACTCTATGTATTCATATATTTGCTACTGTACTAGATCTATGCCAGGAGAAGCTCTACTTGGGCTGCCTTCAAATTTCTATGGAGGAGAGTTTTGTAGACTGTGTTAAGGTGGAATACTGTCAGGAGATTGAACTAGGGTTTCTTCCTCTATGTTTATGAACTGGGCTTCTTTTGATGTTACCTTCCTCACCTTACCTCAGAATCTAGAGCTCCTTCTCAAGTTTTGGAAGCTTATGGTTTCTTCTCTTGTGTCCTTCTTCCTCTTCCTTATCTCCTTCTTTTTCTTGATTTTCTCCTTAATCTTGGTCAGTCTTTCGGAGAGTAACTGTTCATCTTCTTGTGGTGATGAAGGTTCAGGAATGTGTTCATTGATTGCTTCAGCTCTCTCTTTCAATTTTCATTTATGTTTATTCTGCTTTCTAACCTCTGGTTTAGAAGATGTCTCTGCATCATTCTTTTGTGAGGAGGTTCCAGATTTGTTTTGAATGTTAATGCTGATTTTTCTCCTCCTACTTTTCTTAACATGACTTTTCTCTGGTGACTCTAGAGCATCCTGGAAAAAATTTCTTACCAAGAAATCTTCCCATGTATCCCCTACACTTTTCAAATGGAATTCAACTAGTATTTTCACTAATCCATGATGATACATAGTTGTTTCTATGGATTCAATTTTCTTTTGGACATTTGTAGCCATCCTTCTCAATCTGTTTATAAGGAAGAAGGGAAGGTTGATGGTTCCATTTTCTAAAATATTCATTAATAAGCATATATGGTAAACATACATAAACCCAAATCTTCCTTCACATGTAATGAATTTTTGCAATATTAATAGCATATTACTCCATTTGTTCTTGAGTGTTGAAATAGGAATTCCCTTCCTAAATACTATAACATCCATACCTGGGTTTATAAGGACAACTTTCCAAGATTCACCATGAAATTCCTTGTTTTTAAACCATCTCTCTCCTTGTCTCGGCAACTCTGTTGCTTCTTCTATGAAGGATTCTGTGACTACAAATTTGATATCTGCTATCTCCACTTCTGTGCCATAAAATGACCTTGCAAAAGACTTGGTAATTTCCTTATGCTAGCTGTCAAATTTCTCAATAAAATTTAACCATCCGACCTTCTGTAGCATCCTTTTAAGCTATGGATACCCCTCCATATACTTTACCCCTACGGGCTCTGTCCTGACAATAAGCCCAATATCCCCTATTTTCGGTTAACCTTCAAAATTACTCTCACTATCTATAAAACGAGTGCTATTTAAGAAATGGAATGACTGTGTGTATGGAAATGGAATGACTGCGTATATATGAAAATGGAAAGACTGTGTGTATATGAAAAATGGAATGACTGCGTATATAGAAAATGGAAAGACTGTATATATGAAAAGACTGCATGAATATGAGAGATAAACTTAAGAGTTTGCATGTAATAAATAAATAGTGAGGATTTAGAGAGTCGTAGATAGGTAGGTCACATTGTCATCTTGACCATTAACAGGTGGAGTTGTGGAGGACCATTTGAGTACAAGTTATGGAGTTTGAACCAGAGATTTGTTATGAAAGAATCATTGAGACCATTTGTTATTAAAGATGGAAGATATGGTGGAGACATAGCGGTAGTCAAATCAAACGATGTTTGATTAAGGAGACATGTGATTATACAGACTATACAAACTTATGTTTTCAAATTGCTTTTTGAAATAAATTTTTGCATTTACCTTTGGAACCTTTACATTTCGCTTGCTAATTTTTTATTTTTTTATTTTTTTGATGTTGATCCACAGCTACCTTGAGCATGGTTGGTCTTCAAAAATTGATTTTTCTTCAGTTCCCTAGATACATGATTTTATTATGAGTTGTACACTTGCGCTTGAACTGATCAACAAATTGTAGCTGCAGAATGTGAAACGGAAAGTGAAATATGGCTTATGGATCATGAATGAAATGGAGTGGCTATGTAAGTGAAATGAAATGAGCTGTAAGACAATATGATAAATGAAATTAAGATGGAGTGAAAACTGTAAAAGGAAAAATTGAAAAATTTATTGATGAAATATGAAAATGGGATGAATTGTAACTACAAAAATAAAAAGGAGTGAGGTGAGATGAGATGATGAATTTTGCATAATCTAAATTGCAGAGTGATTGTAGCTTTTTGTCACTACTTATTACAAAAAGAAAATGAAAAATATAGGGTGTTAGAAACCTCCGATTTTCCCCCTGTATTTTTTGTATAAGTATGCCAATCAATGATTGGTTTTCAACCTTATCATATATATATATATATATATATATATATATTTGTTGCTTTGTTGTTTTGTTTTTTTTTGTTTTTGTTTGTCTGTTTGTTTTTTTGTTTGTTTTTTTTGTTCAGGAAAAATAAAGACTAAGTTAGTGTAGAAGAAGAATTCTTCTTCACTAGCTTCATTTCAGGATTGTCTTGGAAAATCTTAATGAACTCCTTTTTTGAAATTGGTTTCTGATATATCTTTAATCTATGACCATTCACAAGAAAAGGAGTTTTACTTTCATCTATTGTTTTTATCCTCACTGTTCCATTACTAAACACTTTTTCAATGTCATATGGCCCAAGCCAATGAGTTTGAAACTTCCCTTGAAAATCATTAAACTTTGAATCAAACAATAGGCTCGCCCAATCTCCCACTTGTAACCTCTTGCCCTTGATATATTTGTCATGCCATTTATCCCTTTGTTGTTGGACTATACTATTCCTTTGAACTGCCTCTTAATTGATTTCATCAAGTTCATTTAATTGCTCTAGCTTATGCTTTTGTGCCTCAGATAAATCTAGTCCCAGTTAAACTGCCATCTCGAAAGTTTTGATTTGGAACTCTATAGGGAACATGAATTGTTTCCCATAAACAAGTTCATATGGTGTATTTCCCATTGTGTTCGTCCATGTAGTTCTGTAGGCCCATAAGGCTTTAGAAAGCTTTTCTGCCCAATCTCTTCTATGTAGATGTACAATCTTGGTGAGAATTATTTCAATCACTTTATTTGAAGATTCCACTTGACCATTTGCTTGTGGATGATAGGGAGTAGATTTCCTATGTTTGATCTTGTATTCTTCCATAATTCCTTCCACCATGTTAGATGTAAATTGAGATCCCTGATCTGTCACAATTTCTCTTGGAACACCAAAACGAGTGAAGATGTCCTCAAAAAGAAAATTAACTACATATTTTTCATTAGCAAAAGGTAATGCTTTGGCTTCTACCCATTTAGTGACATAATCAATGCATACTAATATATACTTCTTCTGCTTAGATGGAGGATTAATTGGCCTAATAAAATCTAAGGCCCACTTTTCAAAAGGTTCAATGAGTACCTGAATTTGTAATGGAATTTCATTTGAGGGAGTAGGCTTCCCTACCCTTTGGTAGCTGTCACATCTACTGAAATATTCTTTAGCATATTTGAAGATGGATGGCCAATAATATCATAAAGAAAGGATTTTATAGGTTGTCCTCTTGTCAGCAAAATGTCTACCACATGGCTCATCATGACATGCCTTAAGCATCTTGGGCATTTCATCTTCCCTGACACACCTTCTGATCATAAGATCTGGGCCTGTTTTATACAATTTGTTAGTGATCCTTGAATATCTTTCACTTTCCTGAATAATTTTTCTTTTCTCTCTAGGAAATAAATGGGAAGGTAACTTTCCTGTGACCAAATAGTTAGCAATATCTACAAACTATGGAGTTTGAGTAGTTACTGCAAAAAGATATTCATCATGAAACTTATCTTCAATTGGAGAATCTTCTTTGATATTCCAAATCTTGGACAAGAAATCAGCAACTGTGTTTTGTTTTCCATGTCTATCTAGTAGAGCAATGTTGAATTATTGCAAAAGTAAAAGCCATATTGTAACTTTGCCATTAGTAATAGGTTTATTCATTAAATATCTAATTGCAGAGTGATTTGTATGAACAAATGTTTCATAGCCTATTATATAGTGTTTGAACTTGTTAATTGCATGAACAACAGCTAAAAACTCCTTTTCAGTCACAGTATAACTTCACTTAGTGGGAGTCAAATTCTTACTTGTATAGTAGATGGCATAAGGAATCAAATCTTTTTGTCCCAATACAACTCCCCGAGTTGTATCTAAAGCATCTGTTGAAATATGGAAAGGGAGTTTCTAATTTGGACCTCTTAAAATGTGTGCTTCAAAATTTTTGTTTTTAAGGTTTCAAATGCCAATTAGCAATCAAAATTCCAATTGAATTCACAATCTTTTGTAAGAAATTTGAAGAGTGGGGATGCTATTTTAGTGAAATTTTCTATAAACCTTCTATAGTATCCTGTAAATCCTAGAAAACTTCTAACATCCTTTTGGCAATTTGGAATTGAAAATTTAGAGATGACTTCAACTTTATATTTGTCAACTTTAATCCCATCTCATAAGAAGTTTGTATTTGAGGTTGATAAGTGTTTTGCTCAACCTCCTATTTTTCCTCTTTAGCTTCCTATTTTTCTTCTACCATAATCCTAGGTGCAACATTGTGTTGTCATGAATGGCTCTATCCAGCTTGTTCTATTCCCTCAAGGTTTCATTTTCTTTTTGAATGTGCCTGTTCAATATCTCTAACTCAAAGATTTCTTGTTTGAGAGAGCTAGTTAGAGGGTCTTGTGGATTGACAGGCTACTCTAGATTGATTGAGGATCCTGGATCCATTGAGGTATTCTTTCTCTCTAATGACTCTATTTATTCATATATTTGCTACTGTACTAGATCTATGCCAGGAGAAGCTCTACTTGGGCTGCCTTCAAATTTCTATGGAGGAGAGTTTTGTAGACTGTGTTAAGGTGGAATACTGTCAAGAGATTGAATTGGGGTTTCTTCCTCTATGTTTATGAATTGGGCTTCTTTTGATGTTACCTTCCTCACCTTACCTCAGAATCTAGAGCTCCTTCTCAAGTTTTGGAAGCTTATGGTTTCTTCTCTTGTGTCCTTCTTCCTCTTCCTTATCTCCTTCTTTTTCTTGATTTGCTCCTTAATCTTGGTCAGTCTTTCGGAGAGTAACTGTTCATCTTCTTGTGGTGATGAAGGTTCAGGAATGTATTCATTGATTGCTTCAGCTCTCTCTTTCAATTTTCATTTATGTTTGTTGGATACCTATACCAATAGTGTCATTTTTCATGATCAGATGTCAGAAGTCCAAATATGCTCTGCTTTGGCAAATGCAAAGATCTCATATTTTCCTAAGAAGGCAGTGTCTATATCAGTTTTCATAAGAATTTAATTTTGGATGGATGGTCCAACAGTCTAATCTGGATCATGCCATGTTTTCAATTTCTATGTTGTAGTATAGAGAATGATATCTGTCCAAACTGTTTAATCTTGGCAGATCAAGTAGCTAGCTAGAGAAACAAAGGTTCCCAACTGTCTAATCTAGGGCCTTGGAAGAAATAAGGTTTGTGTTAGATAGGAGATCCAAGTAAAAGCCAATGAAAAGAAAAGGCATTCAAAGGGTTGCAAGTCCAAAAGCACCCTCCAAAAAGGAACAAAAATGCTAGGGAAGCTAGTTGGGGTAGGTAGATGGGGTTGCAGAAATGGTATCTCTTCCAAAAAATCAAAGTTGCTGAAATCTATACAGGAAGAACAGCACTATGAAGCATGACTAACTCCCCTGGTTCTCATTTGTAAAACAGTCAGTACTAACTCCCTTTCCCCAAAGTTGCACAAAGCATGAGAAATCATATGTTTTACATTCTTATACCCTTGGGAAGCCACATT
>APFE031017187.1:0-12216 GCA_000404065.3 Pinus taeda
TGGGGTGGCACATTCATCAGATGGATGTGAAGACTGCGTTCCTTCCTAGATGTTGGAGGAAGGAGGATGCTACTTCAGCGGAGGTAGTGGATGCCACTGGTTACCAGCAGTTGGTGGAGTCGCATGTGTGCAGGCTCAAGAAAGGCACATTGGGATATGGATTGGATGAGGTGAAGCTATGTGGCTTCATGGATGCAGATTGGGCAGGGAGCTCAAGAGGCCGAGTATATGGCAGCAAGGGCATCAGGTACCATCATATCAGAGATTGTGGGCAGCGGAGGATCATGTTACTTTCGTACATTCCAACGGAGGATCAGGATGCTGATATTCTGACGAAGGCTCTCACCAGGAGCAAATTCGAGTACCACCGAGGCAGGATAGGGGTTGCTGATAATCCATATCTTGTCGAGAGGGAGTGTTGAGATTGCAACAAGATGATGGAGCTTAGTGAAAAGAGCGCCTTCACTAAGTGGGCCCGCATGCTATTTTTGGCGCAAGTCTATTTTTAGACTATGTCTATTTTTAGACATATGGATCATGTCTATGGATTGCAGGTTGCTGTTTATGGTTGATTGATCAAGTTAAAAAAATAGATGGACTTCTATTTTTATACCACAGCGGAGTGACACCACAGCGGAGTGACTGCTCAGTCTAAATATAGAACAGTCAAATATTATTAGCTCATAATAATATTTAGACTATAAACTTTGTCTTATCTCTTGGAGCACTTCAGGATGAGCTACGGATGTGGTACATGCAGATCCCAGAAGGAAATACGTGGTTACCTATGGGATGACTAATATTTGCATGCAGGACTTCAGTTAGAACTCAAGTGAGTTGAGTTTAGTGGACTGGAGGTGCAGTTGATGGAGTTGTGTTCAGTTTAGCTTTGTTAAACTGGTTGTATTTAGTCTAACTGGCAAATAGACTAGAGATGAGTTGGGTGAATTAGTTATTAATTATTCACAAGTTATTAACTCATAATACAACTAATGAATACATCAGTTAACTCAGTTGCATGTCAGTGCATGTTCAGTTCAGCAGGGACAGGTGTTAGAGAATCAGATTGCTATCAGTTGTGACTATAGTGTGCATCAGATCTTGCACAATCAAGGGATTGAGTATGCCAATGAATTTGCTCACGTATTTTCCCACATTGTAGCTTGTGCTCACGTGATTTGCCAAGGAAATACGTGGTTGCCTTGGAATTATCATCAGTTATTGAGCAGGTATTGAGCAGCGGAGGCAGGCAAGCAGCGAAGGAGATTTGAGCCAGTGATTGATTCAGATCTGAGCTGTATTGTGTGTAACAGAGGTGGAGATACTTGTGAGAAGTATTATGCTGTGTAATGTTACATGACTCAATCATTAATATACAGATAGTTGGGGTTTTTAGCGAGATGCTTTCCCCGGGATACATACTGTGTTAATGTGTGAATGCTCTTGATGTTTTATTGTTATTGATGCTGCTATATTGATGATCAACGTAGAGGAGCTTATGTATTGTGTATGTTTTCCGCAATAGTACATGATCAGGATAATCTCTGTTGAATATGTGTTAAATTATTCAAAATTTCTACAGGGGTTTTGTACAATGCTAGATAACCTCAAAAAATGATTTGAACAAAATGATTTGAGAATTGTTCATTAGTGAAATTATATTTTTTAAATGGTTGGGAAACTATTCTGGCACTTTGTTGTAAATGTGTTATGTTACTGAAATATGAGAAATGAAAATATTTTCATTTCTTGAATTGAATTATCTTACTTATTTTCATTAATTACATTAGATGTTGGAATTTGGATTTAACAAATTGTTTAACCATTGAAATATTTCTTATTTTAAGAAGTTTATCTTTGTCTTAACATATTTCCGTTAAAATGTTTTTGCTCCCAATTGGGATATATGAATTACTTCTTTATGCTGATTCAAATAGGCAAATTTGGATAGATTAGTTATTTTTATTATATTAGATTGCATTTGGGTTTATAAACATTATCAAAGTATCATTTTGAGGAGAATTTTGTTTAGTGGCAACCAGGTGCACATACTAGTGGAAGAAATTATACTAAAAGAATAAAGGCCTAATTAGAGCCTTGATAAGGCAACGACCCATTATTGCATGTAGGACATGTTTTTCTATAATCAAAGAATAAAACATATGTGTGTGTGTGCATAAGCCTAAAAGAAATTGTATTTCAATTAGAGACAATGACAATAAGTAGAAGAGAAACAACAACAACAATGGGTAGACCTGTACACCTGTGTATGTGAGTGGGAGTCTTAGGAGAAGAATAAGGAAAGCATTGCTTGCCATGTTACAACTTCAGACATCTCTACCTTTTGAGGGATGTTGATATCCTTAAGTTTTATGAAAATGCTACATTCCTTAGAGGAAATCAACGCTTTTATAGTAGTTCAATCGCCAATGGATCATGGGAGGTAAGCATTCAAGGTAAGTCCTAATATGTGGTATCAACCATAGTGGAAGAAATATATTTTTATCACCAATATTTCTAGGAGGGAAAAGGTTTAGCCCCATTTCCCTGATCTACCACTTGGTATTGCTAGAGAGAGCTAGCTAGAATACATTGAGATATATGTTAACATGTAGATACTTCACATGATGAACTTCTAGGATGTTAGCAACTAGTTGTAGATAGATTCCTTTGGTGTACAGGGTGTTAGGTATATGTCCCTCATTACCACAATATTGACACACTTCACATCTAATGGGTAGTGCATTAGTTGTTATTTGATGTATTATGTAGTTAGTTTAATTTAATTTAATGGTTGAAGATATTTTTGTAGCAATTTTTTTTTCTCTAGAATGTTGAAACTTCATTTTTTATGGGAATATATCCTTCCCATTTGCATTAGAGTTCTTCACATTTTTTTTTGATATTTTTCATGCCACATCACCAACGATGCCATAATTCCCTCCTAGGACTTTGCATTATGTGTATCGACGCATGTGGGGGTACTTTTTTCCCATGAGGGGCCGAAGGGAGTAAGTATGTACCTTGGCGGATAGGGAGATATGTGATTTTTTAGCTAGAGAAGGCAATCCTATGATATCCCTTGTGAAATTGCTTTTGCAAAAATTATTATTTATATTTATTCATAAATATTGTGTAAATATTGGTTGTGGGTTAAATAATAAGGTTGGGTGATACATGTAAATATTAATAGATTTTTGTGAATAGATTATGATTTACTCCACTTAATGTTTTCACCGCGTTTGTAGTCGGGCTCCCAACTATCAAGAAATAGTTATGAATCAATTGTAGTGAAAGGACAAATTTGAAGTGACAATTGTCACAGTTAAACAAAAAAAAATTATCCATCTTGAAAATGATTCCTACTACGAGAATGAACATGGTGTAAGATAAAGGTCATGGGTGGAAGTAGGAAGATATATGGTGGAGATAACGGTAATATGAGTATTGAGATTCTAGTGGGATAGAAATACTAGAATTGCAAGAATAATTGGCCTAGATCTTGTTGGATGTTGCGAGGCTTGAGGAGGAAATATTTTGAAGTGACTAGTTCAACTCCTATTAGAAGGGATTTCCCCATGTATGAGTAATAATAACCCCTAGAGAAATAGGAAATAGAAACCAGGAAGCCATGAGTCATGTTTTCTAATTCCTATGCATGAGGATTATTCTTAATTATGTTATATATGTGGATAAATAAATAGAAACATCAAATTATGTTAGCATCCAATAGAGTTTTGTACTAAGTTAGAGATTATAAATATACAGGAAATGACTTATGTCAAAAATACCATCTTCAATTATAGATATGTCTTAAATAGAAGTTACACAATATCCATTTCGATGTAAGCAAGAGAGATTTGTTACAACTCAAATAAAAATATAATAATTGTATAAATATCAAGTTTGATGCCCACTATACATGGCCTCAAACAAGGAAAAATGATGCAGTCCTTATTTATTTAATAAAGTCCCTAAGGAGTAAGATGTAGAAACCCATATACAAGATCCATGCATCATATGTCTCCCTGATTGAGGATTGTTCAGAAGAAATTAAACAATTGTATATACATAATTTAGAAAACATGTATGTGGAAAAACATGAAGTACACTAAACTAGAAACCAAATATGATAACACAATTAGATATGGCCAGAAATAGGGGTAAACTAAAAAATATTATGTGAGAACATGAACAAAATAAGCAACGTTAAATGTATGTTTCCTTTCCTTGTTCCAAATGGTTATGAGGGAATGTGTATTTATTAAGAGAAACTATTAATAAAAGAATACATGAATATCAATGAAGAAATTTCCTTTATAGCCAAAAAGTTAGAATATATATAAAAAAACATTAGGAAATACAACCGAGTTCTATATGACCTTGTTCGAGAAGAATAATTACTTTATAATGTAAATACAAATTGAAATATATTCAAGCTATAGGAAAATGGACTTGTCCACATAAAATCTGACAAATTATACACCAGAGAGTAGTTGTAGTTTCAGATACTAGGATTTTACATAAAAACATTTTCAAATAAGAAAGGAACTACATGTCAAAATTCCTTGCCCTATCTAGTAACAAAATAATCTCCAAGGATAATGGCCCACAACAGAGAAAAGGAGCATGAAATAGGTACTTGTAACAAGCTAAAAATTTGGAAAAACTTGAAAGAAGACCCTCACTCATATTGAACTCTAGAATGATGGAAATGTACAAACTTAAGACATCAAAGAGAAGAAGAAAATATGTTATAAACAAAAGTTAAAACAAAAATACTATAAGAATTCTAAGAAAAAAAAGAAACCAGAATAAAGACTAAGAAATTACCTCAAACAAAATTGATAGTAGATGAAAGACTTCCTCTCATGTAATAGCAGTATGATGGTCTGATTATTTACCCTTATTGAAACGTTTTGACCTTTAATATAAATTAGACATGCATAGATAAATGCACAAAAAAAATGGAAACAAATTTCCACAGTAATTACGTAAGTGAATACCAAGGAAGGAGCCGAGACATGACCCACACAACCTTGTGTTAGAAAAATACATGGAAGGAAAATGACAACCATAAGTGAGGGCTTGGAGGGAAAAAAGAAAAGAAAATAAGTTAAAACATAACTAAGGGTATACAAGGTGAAGTACCCCTAACCATACACCTATAAGCATAATGAAAATGTTACATAACCGCTCTGTAACAGAACATCGAGGAATAAGTCATTATAAAAATAAAAATGAAACTAGCAATGAAGGGAGAAAAAATGAAAGAAACAAGAATATGGGTGAAGAGGGATAGTACTCATGGCACCGAGAGTATCACAACTTTTTCCAAGCCACAGAATCTCTACATGTATTATGGACATAGATAAAAACTTGTAGAAATCATAAATAATCACAATAATGACACTGAAAAGGTTTAGAAACCCTTAGGAAGCAAGGAACCTTTAATCGTTTGCAGAGCATTGTCCAAGAAAACTAGATGTGAAAATGATGGGGAAGACAAGGGAGGGTGGGTGAGGGAGGAGGGAGTGGTTACACTAACCACCTGGTAGGGAACCCTCACCATCATATCCTTGTCAGTTATCCATGTCATTCACATTATGTATACAACGTGACTGGGGCTATTTTTTCATAGGGAATCCAAGATAAGTAGCTACCATCACATGGCCAACAGAATAGCCAAGACCCACTACTCCTCATCCTTGTGGGTGCTCCATTTCTACATTTTAACACAATTGAAAACTCATAATCCTCAAGGATCAACATTGCAAGGGAAATAAAATATGTGCGGTGGTAATCCATAGTACCAAATATGGCTATGATTCACCGACATAAAATAAAGCAATAAAGTAGAATAAAAGACTAAGCTAAGATCTACTAAAAGACTAATGTATAAACCACTGTCGATAAGGAAGAACCACATATTCAAAGGTAAGAATGATACCTACTATTTTAAATGAGTATGTGGGTGAAAGCATGGAGCTGGTTACACTCTTTGGTGAAAGAGGGTGCATTTGGGTGTAAAAAACAATGGATTGATCAAGGCTTTTTTAAGCCCTCAATCGAGCTCTTTGGAACTAAAAATGTAGCTCGATCGAGGGTTAAAATCTAACCCTTGATCGAGCTATAATGCTCGATTAAGCTATAGCGCTAGATCAAGCCCTTTTTTTAATATATACCACTCCTGCGGTCTATGTGTGCCATTTGTACAGATAGCGAATAAACTAAGAGCTCAACCAAGAGTATTATAGCTCGATCAAGCAATGGAGTGTTCAAATCAATCTCGCCAACCACCCCACCAATTTCCTAGAGTCTCAAAAGAAGGTTGGTATTCTCTCCATTGTCTTTGTTATTTAACTTTTTTCTGCAAAATTAAAGAAATTAATTAAAAAACAACCATCTACAAAAAACCATGAAAACGAATTAATTAAAAAAAACAATTATACAAAAACCAAGAAAGCCACAAAAAAGGACCCTTTAAAAAAACTTAAAAAATCACAAAACTAACTAGGAAAACCATAAAAAAATCCCTTCAAAACAACCTAGAAAACCATAAAACCATCTTAGAAAATCATCAAAAATCCCTTCAAAACAACCTCAGAAACACTTCAAAACCACCATGAAAACTATAATTTAGGTCTTAAATTTATTGCTTACTTGCAATTGTTTATTTATTAAATGCATATTTTTTATTTTGAAAGGTAAACACATTTTTTTCTAATTATCTTAGGTGTTAAAGTTTATTTTTTAGCAATTTTGTGAAATATATTTTCAATTTTTTATTATTCAAAATGCATTTTAAATTTCTAGCAAATTTGACTAACAATATACCCTAAAAAACTCCAAAAACTCAAAAACAGAAGGCAACCAAATTATAAATAAGTAAATTAGTACCTTGAAATTGACATAATGAATACGGTTTCTCATAGTATCCTCTAGTTAAAAATTAAGAATTTATTTTATGTTTAATTTAAATCTAAATTAATTTACATTTTAAGTTATTTTTAATAAAAAAATAAATAGATTCAATATATATATATATATAATAATAATATATAATTATAAATACTATATATATATATATATATATATAAATATAAATAATTATATATAATATATATATAAATATAATATTCCTAATTGGAAATTAAATAGCTAAACAAAATGGACTAAGAACAATAAATAAATTGGAACTCATACACAATAATTAAAACACCAAAATCTCTAGCAACAGAATCTGAGCCATTTTATTAATTTATGATAATAGAGTACATAAAATGAGCTAAAATTTTGGAACTTGGGCTTGCTATGTAAGTTATGCAAATCCCATGTAGTACAACTATGATCTGGAGGAAATACTTGACCAGACTGGTACTATGCACTACCAAGAAAATTACTACTACTACTGCTGGAATGGAACTGAAGATTCTACCCCAAAGAATGCTCATATCACCTTGAAATTGCAGCCATGGACTCCCCTCTAAAACCCCAGAAATAGTTTGGCCCAAATCCAAGCCAAAACTAAGCCCACCAAGTGATGTAGACTCTCGAGCTACCTATCAATTCACAATGCTTTAAGAATGAGGGTTTGAGGCCCAAATATTACCGAAAAATTCTAAAAAATTAGTCGTAGACTCCTCTAAATAAACCCACAAAAACCTAGAAAGGGTTTGGGCTGAATCTAACATGACCCAATGACCCCAAGAAATGTGTATGGTTCTAACTAGGTGGAAAAATGCCCTGTAGAAATAATTATGCTATACAAGGCCAATCAATTACTATAAAAATCTCCTCCAAGCTCTACAAATCACTCCAAGCCTCCTTATTTCTCTATAGCCTAAACTTCCCAAATATCCTTGTCAAAATGTATGCGCAGTAGTTTCCTAGAAATCCTTGAAATAGAGAAATTAGGCCCTCCAAAATGCAACACTCTCAGCCTTGTAAATCACCAAATAAAAGCTCGCCCTCCCAATGGATAAATCTCTACAAATTATTCAGCCAAAATTCCATTCTTTGCTAACTTCTCTTAGCCCCTTCAAATTTCCTTCTGCAGCCTTAGAGAAGCATACTCCAGCTAGGAATGGTCTGCAATGTAGCTCCTAAAGAAGCCCTAACATGGGCTCTTTCTTACTCCCCTACAGTGACACTCGAAGTTCACCTAAGCTAGAGGTGGAGTTCCCACTCGTAAATTCCTTGTGCTAAACAACACGGTTGCCTTGGCTAAGAAACTAAGGAAAGCTAACGTTGAAATTGTAAAATGACTAAAGATCCCAAAAATGAGAGCCTCCTTGTTCTATTTATAATTCTTAGCCTCTCGCTCCCTTGGTGGCCCCCACTTTCCACTAGCTCTTCCCCTTTCTTTTTCTCTCTCTTGCTCCATAAGTGTGCACTCCATTTTTGTCTCTCTTATGGTTCCACTTGGCAATGAGTTGCAATTTTTCCTTTTCACCTAAGCTCCCCAAGCCGAAATCATATTCAAAAATCGAACTACAGAATTGTGCTATGCCTAGCACCTCCCCAATAAACTTCGTTAATCTCCTCAAATGAAAAATCAAAATTGGGGATATTACAGTCCTCCCCAGCAAAAATTACTTGTCCTCAAGCAATGCCTGAAAAAGCACCCTCTCTAGCCATTGATCCCCATTGTTACTGCAAACTATGCCAGGGTCCCAGATATCCCATTGGATCATCCCTGACATTTTCAGTGTCTTGTCATGAAGGAATCCCTCAATATGAGGATGCTAAGCCATCTTGTCCAACATGAAGTGCCCCATTCTCCACTCACTATCATGCCATGCATAAGTACCAGAAGCCCTTTGCATACCATGAATGAGTATGGAATTATGATCATGATAATGTAGCAATCTATCCAACTCCTTATGAAGCTTCCCTACTAAGTGGTCCATCTCAAACACTCCAAGAGTAAGCTCTTGAAGATACCACCCAATGTCTGTAGAGATAAAGTCTTGCTTGCATGAGCTTCCCTTGATATCTTCCTATTGAAGCCTCTGCCATGCTGATGAAGCCACCCACTCAATCATGAATCACTAAATCCCAATGGAATATATAAATGATCTCTCCCTATAGAAATAATTTCATCCCTAGTGGTAGTTGTACTACCAAATCCTATGATGCCTCGGTACCATGGTAGTCTAAAATGGGTTCCAAAATGTTTTCGTTGTGCCACTCCGACAATGAAAGTCCGCCCATCATGTGGAAATTGTATCCTCCTCTCTTGGGACTGAATGGAAAAATATCTATAGAGCCCCAATGCATGTGGCCCAGGAATCTCCACGATGGCATGACCTACCCATCCAACACTCACCTTGATTTGTAGTAGCAATAAGGAAAACCAACCTTTCCATGTGACGAAAGCCTCAACGCTACCCCACATGCCAAACCAAGTGTGAGTTGGGTTATCCTCTATTCTGATCCTACTCATCGCAAAACAGAGTCTCTTGTCAACAAACCAACTCCTTGGATTCCATGGCCAAAATGGTTACAACATAGTCCTGACAGATGTTGACACCAAATTGTACCACCTCTCAAGTCCCTCCATGAAATCAATACATGGAACCCCTACATCGCAAACCGATCTAGTGCGTGTGACATTTCCCTTCCTTGGCCATACCACATAGTGGGATCTATCATCCTACCTCCTGAGAGCGCTCCCAAACACTGCCTAGAGTCTAAACATCCATCTGCAAGTAAGTTATGCCAACCATTGTAGATACTCATGAGACACCTCACAATGTCTCACGAAAAGGGGGTCATGCATCTCCCGTAGTGTGGGCTCAAGGATGGTGCAAGTGTTACCTCTATAGAAGATTAGACTACTACCAAGTATGGATCCACCAACTCGCACCCTGACCATATGCCACATCTAGAAAGGCCTCCCTTCTGATGCACCATGTCCCATCCAACTATCTTAAACCATCCTCTAGGTTCATGTTGCTCATAATGTGAGCATCAAGAGATGATATCCAAGTCCACAGTGTTAGTGTGAAATGATGGAGAGTGAAAAATGGAAGTTCATAGTCGACCATGTCATTAGCTCGCTCTCCAAATCTTAGTGTGCCAAACCCAATGGTGTGTCTAACTGCTCTACTAATACACTTGCCACGATGTTTTCTACACCTCCGCATCTGCCCAGGTACACCTATGTAGCCCAAACCATCACATGCAATCGAGAATAATGCTACCATGTTGAACCTCATCGACTCTAGTGCCCAATACATAAATAAGAGAGCATTGTCTCCATATGATGCCCTGTTTGGTGGCCTGACAATGCCACCTCATCCTACCAACTCTTGCCAGAGTAGTCTAATCATCCCACAATCCCATGTCAACCCAACATTCCATGAAAACTCATGAAATCTTCCTGGTCATCTATCAATCCATCCTCTCTCTAGTGTTGCAAGAACTCTCAAAGGGATATGAAAAGGCGTGTGTGCCCATCCACCGAATCCATCATTTAGCTACTACCATCAATTACCGACTCCATGATGTGATGGAGAATCCCACCTGCATCCCTACAACAATTTGGCTCTCAAGCTGCTTTGGTAATCGATAACCTGTGTTGAATTGTGGTCATGGATGCATCTAACCTCCTTGCCAGCTCGACCATATACAAACTCAATATATCTCGTCATCCAACCCTAAGAGAGTGATCAAATGCATGAATAACCATAAATGAAACATTTCCTCCATCGTGCTAATGATTCACTTTCCGTAGCTCGTGTCGCCCCATCTCACTAGTTTGACATATTCATGTAATCTACCTAGGTAATGCAGCCTCTCTCTCACCAACATGAAGAGGTGGCCCAATAATGTCGCAAGACTCATCAATGTATGCTTGAAGGGGTTTGTCGTCTGAAAGCATTACATTTCTATTGGCTTCTGATGAATTTGACTGCTCCTGATCGATGACTAACTCTAAGGATGAATGCTCATCCTCCTCCACCATGGGCTCAACATGAGCCACTTACTATCCCTCCAAATATAGCTCATCATGCATAACATCCTCAACAATCAGTGATAGGTAGCTATCATCTTGAAACTCTGTAAACAATTCCTCTATACCTATCGACTCCTCATCAACGGTGGATTTCTCCCAGCACCTTATCAACCTCTTGTGTGTTTTTATCACCTGAAAACTCAGACATGGCCCTATACACCTCATCAATGGATCCCTCAACAATGGACGACATCTCATCCATGGGTGGCTCCTCATCAATAAGTGACCCTCTGACTGTATGCTCTACTCTCTCCACTAGTGTGTTAACCAAAGCTACATAAGCGATCTCCAACAAGGGTGACTGTTGCGTCACATTGGACACATTCACATGCTCCTCACACTCCTGTGTGACCACAATATCATCCTCAACCTCCTCCTTAGGCACCAGATATCTAAAGATAGGTCTCAACCAACAAAGGTGCCTCTTAGTCTCATCCTCTAATTTTTCTCCTCTATGCTCCTCAAATGTGAAAGCCCTCATGATCCTAGGATCTAATGCCTCACACTCATCAATCCTACCAATGGAGGGCCTGATCAAATTTACAAAGGTGTATGGTTCCCTCTCCTTCTATGGTTCACTCAGTAAACGAGGCAGGGTAGGTCGGTTGGGCTTACTATGGGAATTGTTCTATTGAACTGAGTGTGCTTGTGTGTGGCTTCTCTGGTGGTTATGTCTCAATGTACCCATCATTTGTTGCATCCTCTCTAGGACTTTTTGGTTTTGACTCATTAGCAATTGGTTCTACCTCATTAACCCCTCCATGATCCCCTTTGTACTCTTCTCTTTTTGTGTCATTGTGGTGCCCATAAATTCACCAGTCATTATGCATGCATGGCCAAAACCTCCATGATCTTGTTAGCTCCCCCACAACTAGCCAAGATCATGCTCTGATACCACTATAATATTATAAATTGGAATTTAATAGCTAATACCAAGCAATGGACTAAGAACAATAAAGAAACTAGAACTCATACACAATAATTAAAAAACCAAAATGTTCAACAACACAATTTGAGCCATTTTATTAATTTTATGACAAAAGAGTACATAAAATGAGCTGAAGTTTTGGAACTTGGGCTTGCTATGCAATTTATGCAAACCCCATGTAATACAACTATGATCTTGAGGAAATACTGGCCCAAACTGGTACTGTGCACTACCTAGAAAATTACTACTACTACTACTGTAGGAA
>APFE031017189.1:0-14341 GCA_000404065.3 Pinus taeda
AATCTTCTTTTTATTTTATATATATATTAATATTTATTTATTTTTCAGTTTTTGAAATGGATGTTTCTATAGGTTATAGGATTAAATTTTAAAGGAGTACAATATGTTTACTTCTATACATTTACAATAGTTAAATTGTTATATGGAGAGGGTCTCTTATCTCACACAAAAAGAGGTCTTTAATACATCAAATTTGATAATCTAACTAAGATATAACCTTAAAAATTATATATTATTATATTTTACAATACCTAAAAAATTATATCAATCAAGAATTTAAAAAATAAATAATAAAGTACTTATATGATGCAATTTGTTTATATAAAATATTGTAATTGTAATAGCCATTTTTTCGATGACAAATCCAAAGGATATAGAAAACTTCTACATTTTTTTTGCTAAAGCAAGAGACGAAACTTGTATTTCATAGAATCAGACATTTTTACAATATGTACAAATGTCCACCGTACTCTATGGACTAAGGCAAAATAGAAAGTTTCCCAACTGTAATAAAACCCACCCACCCTAAAAATGTACCCTCCAAACCATTTAGAGTACAAACAAAAATTATGCAATGGGAAAAGCAGGGCACGTGAGTCTTCCCCACAAATTCCCTCATAAACGTTCCTTTAACTTGCCTCTTTGATCGCTATTGTCCAAACTCCTTTCTTAAACTGATGACGGAGATACAAATCACTCCTAGAAGATGCATGAAGATTAACACCCTGAGCCCACTAAACCGCACGATAATTCCTGATCGTTGATCGGCCTTGCGAGAATGGACCGCTGAGCTGAATATCACACGGCCCGATGTCCTCGAACTTTAATGTGCGATGAGGGTGGTTTTCGGTCCCAACCCTCCTCCATGTGTCATGCTTCGTGTGGCATCGCAACCCAATCTTCAAAACCACTTTTTGCTCGAAAGCGGTGCGATCACCTTTAAACCTCTCGGCCAACGGTTTTATCTCCCAATTATGGAAATTTGGAAATTGTTGCCACCTTATCTGTTGCCGTCGGTTTTTCCACAAAACCTTTCGCTGGACTAAGAAAAACTTTCGCCAAACACCAGGGATTTTGGGATTGAGATTATCATGTCTGTAGTTACCCACTGAAGCCAGCCCCCCACCTATTTGACCCAAATGAGAGAATCTGACTGAGAATTGATTATTGAGACCTGTCCTTTTTGGTTTTATTCCAAAACACTTCTTTGTCCTTTCTCGCTATGTTATGACTAAGAGTTTTCAAAATGCTTTGTGGAATTGCTTGCCACTGTGTCGAAACTCTGCTTTCCGTGCACCTAACACCTTGGTTGGATAAGAAGTCCACCAGTTTGTTAGCCTTTCTGCGTACATGATTGAACCTAACTGAGTTAAGCCCCTGAAGGTGACCCTGAATTCTCTAGAAAACCCAGACTAACGTCTAGTGTTGAGAGACTTTCTCCAGCTCTGATCCGCAATTAATTCTTTTTACCAAGTTAATAACTAACTTAGAGTTAGCTGCAATGATCACACTGTGGCAGTTCCCCTGCTTCAAAAAATCTAAGCATTTCTCCGTCGCCATTAATTCCGCCATGTTATTGGTGGCTCTTCCTAAATGATAGTGGAAGAGGGATGTTACCTGCTTCATCCCTCAGAACCCCCCCATAGCCAGCTATTTCGGGGTTTCCTTTTGAGGCTCCATCTATGCTGTATTTCAAAAAACCTCTTGGAGGAGGTTGCCAATACTCCTTTTCAGATTCCTTTTTGTTTTATGTTCTATTATGGCCTGATGATATGATCCCTTGCAAACCTAACAGCCTGAGAGTTCGTAAGTTTGCTCCTGAGGGGGGATTTTTGGGAAGATTCCTGATTGTTGAACTGACCGTTTCCTTAATCTATTTTAAGATCTTATCAAATAGGCTAAGAGAGGGATTCTTTTCATTTTTGAAGATCCTCTTATTCCTTTCTTTCCATATATTCCAAATAATAAAACTTGGCATGAGAGCCCAAGCTAGGTTGAGAACTTCATTATCCGAAAAGTTTCTCCTCCATCTATTTAGGGTGTTAGTAATACTCTCTTTGTCCCTGTCAGACTCTTGAAAAATGTTTGCAAAAGCATCCCAAAGCATGGATGTGAAATTACAACTATTGAGAAGATGTTCCATAGTTTCCTCTTGGGCTTCACAGAGCTGGCAGATGGAAGGTCCTATCATGCCCCTCTTTCTAATGTTGTCCTAAGTCAATATTTTCCTGTGATGAACCAACCACATGAAGAGTTTGATCTTCATCCAACCTTGATGTCTCCAAAGGTTATGCCATGTTCGATTCAGAGCCTGGGAAGCCAGCTCAAGGAGAATACTTTTTGCTTCCTTGATATTGAAGATGCCTTCATTGTTGTTTCCCCATCTGAGTTTGTCCCGCCCTCTAGAAACCAAGATCATCCTTTGTTCCAACATTTTTCCAAGAGCTTCTGCTTTTGTTTTCAATATTCTATTGTTCCTGCAATCTATATTCTTCCATATCCTCCATTTTCCAGTATTGTGGGTGTCATCCCAAAAATCTTTCACTCTTGTCAAACCTTGGGTGCCAGTTTCATGCTTAAGGTTCAACAAATCCTCTTTTACCAGTCTTGGTTCTTGTTGCCATTTGTCCTCCTAGAAAAGAGCAAGGTCTCCTTCTCTGATTTCCCAAAAGCTGTTTCTTTGTACTAAACCTTTGTTCTCTGAGGCTTTGTTCCAGATTGTAGAGCCCTTTATGTTTCTAGACATCCTTATTAGATCAGTGTGATGCCAAACGCTAGCATATTTTTCTTTCCATATGCTTGCCCATTGCGCCTTGAGATTTTTAACCCAGCACCACCAGAGTTTGGCCCCTAGAACATTACTTAGGATATCCTGGTCATCTAAGCCTAGGCCCTCATGATTCTTGGGTTTATAGATCTTTTCCCAAGAGACCAAAGCCCATTTCTTCCTACCCTCCTCCCTGCCCCAGAGAAAGTCTCTTTGGATGTTTCTGAATTTCTACAAAACTCCTTTAGGGGCAGGTAGTGCTGATAGCATGAAAATTGGAATTGATTGGAGCACCGCCTTTATCAACACGAGTCTGCCTACCAGATTTAAAGATCTACTTGTCCATTTTCCGACTTTGTCCTGCATTTTTTGATTAACAGTTCCCAAATGCTCTTGTGCAAGGGTTTTGTAGTTAGAGGAACTCCTAAATACTTTGAAGGGAGGGAATCCCTCTGAAATCCTAAAATTCTAGAGATGTTTCTCTGAATAGCAATATTGGCATTAAAGAAAAATATTTTGGATTTGGAAAGGTTAACCTCCATACCTGAGGCCATGGTAAAGTCATTCAGTATTTGTTTGTACACCCGAGCCTCTCTGACAATGGGGATACCTTGTAACATGGTGTCATCTACAAATTTTTGATGTGTCAAAGCCTGACCATTCTCCTTCAGTGTAAGCCCTTTATTTTTTCCCGTTACTCTGGCATGCTTGATAGACCGACCAAGACCTTCCATCATGAGTATGAAGAGAAAGGGAGAAAGTGGATCCCCCTGCCTCAACCCTCTGGAAGGAAGGAAAATCTCAGAAGGAGAGCCATTAACCAAAATTGAAAAGCTGGAAGAGGTAACCAAGGCCATGACCCATCCTACCCAAATGTGATCAAAACCAAATGCCTTTAGCATTTTCCTGATATAGGTCTAGTTCAATTTGTCATAAGCTTTTTCTATGTCCAGTTGCAAGATCATACCAACTCTCCTTGTGCTAGTTAATGAGTGAACCACTTCATGCGCTTGAATAATGTTATCCAAAATTTTCCTGCCTTCTACATAACCTGATTGTTCCCCCGAAATCAGAGAAGGAAGCAGAGGTTTGAGTCTGTTGGCCACTACCTTGGACATTATTTTTTAAACCACATTGCAAAGTGATATGGGTCTATACCTATCTGGTGTTTGTGCATTTTCTTGTTTATGGATCAGGGATATGAAGGAGGTGTTGAGCACTCTCAAGATGGTTTTGTTCATCCTATAGTCTTCCACAACATTCAAAATATCCTCTTTTACAATATTCTAGCAAAGCTTTAAAGAAATTTACATTAAAGCCATTCGGGCCTCGTGCTTTGCCATTCTGCATGTCTTTGAGAACCTCACTGACCTCTTCTTCAGTCACTGGTATGTTGAGATTGAAATTGTCCTCTCTAGTCACCATCTTAGGAATATGCTTTATTAAGTCTCTGATATGATGTTTTCTTTCTGGATTACTTTCCTATGCTATTTCTCGGAAGTGTTGAACTAACACCGCCTCTATATCTTCATGGGATTGTAGAAGCTACCCATCCTCCTTTTTTATTGAAGAAATTCTATTGTGTGTTCTATTTTCCATGGTGGATCTGTGAAAAAATCTTATATTACGCTCTCCTTCTTTTAGTCATTGGACTCTAGATTTTTGTCTCCAGAATATTTCCTCTTGTTTATATAAGTTCTCCCAGTCTTGGTGATGTTTCTCCACTAGATCATTTTTGTCTTTATCAAAACCTTTCGTGATCATAGATTGGTTGAGTTTATGCATTTTGTTTTCGACTGATTTCTTTTCTGCAAAGATATTGCCAAAATCTTTCTTATTCCATTCTTTGAGCCTCATTTTTATGTGCTTTAATCTTTTATGAAGCATGAACATTCTAGTTCCCTGAATCTGAAGATATTTTGCCCACCATTTTTCAATATTACTAATGAAATCTGGGTGTGAAAGCCAAATATTCTCAAATCTGAAAGGTCTGTTTGGGGGGTACCTATACCCTGGATCTCCATTTGAATTGGCTAGTGGTCTAAGCCGCCAACGGGAAGAACACTTGCTATTATTTCCTTATCTAAAAGAATTAGATCCTCAGAGATAATGAATATATCCAACTTAGATGCTACCTAAGACTCACCTCCTCTCTTGTTATTCCAAGTGAAGAGGCCATTGTTTGTTTCCACATCCACAAATTTCATATTATCTGTAAAGATTTGAAATGCTAAAGAATATTTACTTAGTGCTCTGGTTCCACCCTTTTTTCATAAAGTGGTTTTATCATGTTGAAATCACCTCCCATGATCCAGGGTATTTCAGCATGTCTCTCCTTGAGATTCCCAAGGGAATTTGTCAGCCTCAGTTTCTCCTCTATCCTTTGAGGGCCATACACATTCATGACTAGATAGGTACTCCTATCCCCTACAGGCTAAATCATTACTGATAAATAATTCCTTGTAGCCTCTGAATCAATTATGTCAATTCTTTGAGGGTTCCAAAGAGTGAGAATACCTCCTACTATATTCTTTGCTTTAACTTCTAGATATTCAAACCTACTAAGCCATTTTCTATGAAGTTGCCTTAACTTTTGAATGGAACATTTCGTTTCTTGGATAAAAATTATATCCAGAGCAGCCTGTTTCATTCTATTGCTAAGCAATCTATGTTTTCTTTTACTACCTAGTCCTCTAATATTCCAAGAAATAATCTTCATGATTAAATATTTGTAAAGGAGTAGTTGGTGAGATCTTTCATCTTACCTGAATCTATCATGAGCTTTCCACACTCCTTCAATATCTCATTCTGCTTTTTCCTGCCTCTCTTTTTTCCTGGATTTCTGGGAGCTAAACCCAGAGTAGATTTTATCATTTTCACTCCTTTACTACTCAGCCTGCTCCTGTTTTTGGCTCTCTCTGAACCCTTATCCTACATTTTCCATAAATATAATTGTTGTATTCTATTGAACTCCTCCTGAGGTAATGATTCTATCCCCCCAGATGTACCCTGAATTAAGAATCCTTCCAAATATTGATGTTCTCTTTCTAGAATCTCCTGTAGCTCAGTTTCCTCCAGTTCCATTTCACTTTGGGTCATTTCCTGGTCCATCTTTGGTTCTATGTCACTCAACACTATCCCTATCTGCTTATCATTTTCCTGTGTCTAAATACAGTTTCCTTGTCTTTCCTTCTCTTCCATACTTCCTTCAGTTGCTTGATTTTCTGTTGTTCTTTCTTCGTCCTCTTCCAGAATTTGGAACTAGTTCCCCTTAACTTTTTGTCCCTTGTTTTGTTGTAGCTTTTGCCCTCTTTTGCCACCTTTTCCTTTATGGACCACCTTGTGAAAGTTGTCCAAGTCTTTCATTGTATTAGGTTTGCTTTTGTTCTCTGTTTTGCCTAGAGGGCAGTCTCTGAGAAGATGCCCATGTTCATGGCATATATGACATCTGAACAGAAAATGCTTGTAGTCCACCATTTGAACCCACTCTTCATCAAAAACTTCCAATATCACCTCATCCGGAAGAGCTCCTGATAGATCCATCTCAACACATATTATAGCAAAGGAAGTATATTTTCCCCTTCTAGTAGCTTCTGAAGATTTGATAAAACTACCTAATTTATTGCCTATGGTAGCTAACGATTCAGGTTTCCAGTAATCAAGAGGTAGAGAATAGAGTCTTACCTAAACCGGGACTAAAGTGAACGTTTCTTGTTCCGGGACAAAGTTCATCTTCCATGGCCTCATATAGAGACCCCCTGATGCATAGAAGTAGGGCCCTCCTTCAAACACTATCTTTATCCTTAATACTTGTGAACACCACGATAAAGAAACCCTTTGACCCAAGGTGCAGATCAATGCTCCATTTAGGTTTCCAGTGGTATTTGATCCATGTTTGTAAAGCTTTTTCTGTGGACCATAGTCACATGAATTTGCAGATGATTTCGTAGGTTTGCATGTGCTCCCTGTGCACTTGTAGCACAGGATCATTTAAAACAACTCTGGGAGTTATTTCTTCTTTGGGTTTACAAGGTCCCTTTTGTTTTTTCTCGATTGTTTCCTGTTTTTTGTCATCTTCCTCCTTGTCTTTAGTGCTTCTGTTCTCTTTTATTTTAGCCGCTTCTTCCTCCTCTTCCATGTTACTCTTTCCTAATCCTGTAAACTTTCTGACTTTTTCTGGGGGCTTCTTGCCCTTATTGGGTACCACCTCCTTGTAGGAGGGAGAAGATCTCCCTCCTTTGCATCCCTCCATGGTTGAAAACTACTGCTGCACCTCGAAACCTTGGTCGGTCATTTATGCTCCTGCGCCCGCCTCCGATTTTTTTCCCCTGTAACTTTCCTAGAAAACTTCTACATTTAATATCGATTATGTTGATATCATTCCTCAACCTATTTTGCCAACAATTATAATTATTTGAAATTGAAATTCTATTGAAAATTTAAAGGTTCCTAAAGTTTCCCTAATACATGACAAAGATTGAAAAATACATCATAATAAAATAAAATAGAGAATAATAAAATACAATCACACACCAACCATAATGAACACAAGGCATCCTATAGGAAAGCCTTATGACATAAAACCTGGTTGGAAGGTGAGGCTACTCTTATCCCTCTTTCTCTGGAATGAAAATGATACAAGTACAAAAGGATAAGGAACTCTCTGTGGAGTTACCTAAGTTATGTGGCCTAATATGCTGCTACAGACATTACACCCCCTTGTTCTACCTCTCATTTCCACTCCCAATATGTTATGCTCTATTGTGGAACAAGATATAATTGAAACTAATATAACTCCTTTTCCTCGTAGTGACCCGGTTATAACATAACCCAATAGCCAACTAGGAGTCAGGTTTGACTTCGTCAACTCTCAACTAGAGTTACAATTTTGACCTTTATAAAGTCTTCCTCATAGTCCCCACATGGCTAGCTCATTTTACATGAGTAAGAAGAGTTGATGTGGCATGATATTGAACCATGGCAGTTTAATCAAGATATGTCACTTGTGGGAGACATAAATTTTACATCCAAACTCTAATTGACATTGTTCTTCCACCATTAGAAAGGTCTCTAAGTGTAGAATCATATAACAGGGTCTCGCTCTTAAGCATAAAAAAAATTACCCAAATAATGTCATTTAAGGCCTTAAAAACCCTCGAGTGTTTCAAACCCTAATTCTCCAACCTAAGTCCTATCGATAAAATTACCCATGCAAGTAGATTCCTCCACTCTTTCCACTATAAAAGCATAAAAGTAGATGACAAGCGATAGAATGCTCCAATCCCTATCACTTAATTACTTATTATTAGTGACAAGCCTTCTCCCACGATGATATATTTTCTCTATAGAAAACCTTATGACCAACCCTTTCAACAAAGTCATTTTCATCATAATCATAAATATTTGTAGTGATGGAGTTATGTATGAAGTCCCTTTGGAAAATGGGTTCTATTTCAAGAAAGTTATAATGTTTATTTTCTTTGGAGATGCTAATTATAAGCTCAAGTCTTGTTTATGGAATAATCCCATATGATATCTCATCTTAGTGGGCTTTGGAGATTCATAATGAATGATATGAGAAAATTATGGACTAGTTTAGTACTCTTTCAAGTGTAAACTTATTGACCTAGAAGGACAGCTATCTATGTGGGATTTTTTATTTTGAGCCAAGAAAAATGCAAGCATTTAAAGGCTTATTTCCACCCATTAGTAGTTTCTTTGGTGGTTTACCTGATCTAAGCAACATGTCAGATGCCCAAATACTAAATTCAGAAGATAACAAACTTAGATCCAAAATTGATGGAATTGTAGATGTCAAAAAATAACATTTTACAATCTAGCTACAATAAGGGTATTTGAGGGTGTCAAATCCATTTTTGCATAAAAATAACACTTTCAAAAAATCCAAAATTGTAATTTTGGTAAAAATTCCTTGACTTTATTCAATGGTGGAAAATTGGAAAATGTTCAAATATAAAATGTTTACCCTTATTTATTTCATATTGGTTGAGAAAAGTAGTCCATGATAACATATAGGTTCCAATATACCATGATTTCATCGAAATAAGATAGATGCATTCTATAGCCAAATGTTGAATAGATTGTAAATATCTACCATTTGTCTGTATGTAACATTGACACAAACATCTTAATATAACATTTAAGACAAAACTATAAAGGAAGTAATAATAAATTTAATGTTGACTAAATAATAATCATTTACACATCTTTATATGTACAAAAATGACATTATATCAATCAAGTCATATCGATCATTAGAAGAAGAGGATTTTGAAACAATTTTTGCTAGAAGGCATATACCAATCATTAACACACACTTGTGATAGTGTATATCCATCTTAACCCAAGGTCTTCTAAAGATATAGGATTTTGCATCCTTTTATTTTGGATATCTCTTGGTGCTTAATAGATTTGAAGTGAAGATTGAAAAGGAAGTGACACCTCATACTAACATAATGTTTGGTTAGTTGTAGTATGAGTATGCTTGAGATCTATCTATGTGCTTTAGGTTCTTAGCACTGCAAATGAAATGTTTTGCATTCTTGATGACAAGTTTATAGGCTATACAAGTGTCCATAAATGACCAATATTTATGTCTACTACTACATTTCCTTATGTAATACTCCAAAAATTAGTTATAGCTATTATGGAAATTGAATTGATCTAAATTCTTAGTGATTAGCCACTCAATTGATTTTTGGATATGCTGCCAAAACAAGATTCATCTTCCAGTGTTACATGATCTGCACATTTTCACTTCAAAGATGCATACATAATTGCATTTAAAAGGGCATGTAACCATAAGATGAATACACATAAAAGAAGTAGAAATAAATGACGATTGTGAAAAGCAAAGACACAATAGGTTGATAACGAATTTCACCCAATGTGGGTTACATCTTCGGGCTTTGCTCAAAGTGGGTTGGCCTCTTTCATTAATATTCAGCAAAAATCAAATTACACGCATGTACAAAAGACACCGTATACCTTCACTTCTAGGGATGGCCTAAAAATGCACACCTATGCTGAAGAAATGGCCTGCACCATTCAATTCCTGGCAAAAAATCGTGAAAATGACTATAAACTCAACCTCTTTTACTACAGTCAAAATTTGGTCCCCCATAAATCTCAAAGATTCCCCAAAGGTTCCTTCTCACAGGTTGACTTAAATTCAGCTGTTTAGATGAAGGATCCAATCACATCATCATGTTCATTGTGAAAAACTGAGAAGAATAAGTATAAATTCAGTCTGGTTCGGAAATTGTTAATTTCGAGCCCCTAAGGAATATCAAATATTCCATAAAGATTTTGTTCTGCAGGTTGACTGAAATTGCGCTGCTCATATTACAAAACCAATTCTGCCACCAATCTTGGTGAAATTCTAGTTCATTTGAGTATACACTTGGCATGAATCTGACACTATGAAATTTTGGCTCTAAGGGAATCTTTTAGATTGCCAGCATATTCCCTGTGTCAAGGTTCCGTTCCTTAGTTTTCGTGCCCACTCAGGGTTCCACCTTTACATTGGGTTCCGTGCTCTCCTCCTGAAGGCGAATAAATTAGTTTTCACTTTATATAAAAAAATTGGCGTTAATAACAAGGCCAACCTTGCTGGCTTCCTAGTTGGTGAGGTAGAGTTTGGTAATTGGTTGGGGAGCACGCCGAGTACAAAAACCGCCACTCCAATTTTAAACACACAACAATTTTGTTTTATTTTGAATGTTGTGAAACATAGGGCTGCCCATTGGGCAGGTTGTTCGAGTGGTCCGATCCCATCGAGCTCAATTATAATAGTGTCATTTTTTGTATCAGTAATGGGTCGTTGGGTGGCGGTCCGCCATTGGCGGCCTACCCCCATGTTTCAGATATATATATAATATATATATATAGTGATTGGGTGTGGTGGGGTAAGCGGCCCCGCCAACCGACCATATATATATATATATATATATATATAATATATATTTATATAAATTGTTTGAATTTTTCACCGGATTATTTTAGGGGTCATCGACAAAATTAAGTAGGAGATAATCTCACTAGTTCTTTCTAGAGGAAACGATAGCCACAAAGTGCCAAATTATTACCTCATTAATTTCTGCCAAATTTAGCAGCTTCGCTAGATTTAGCCGACCTCTAAATTTAGTTGGCACTCTGCTAACTTTAGCCAGGGGGCCTAGTTTGACGAAAACTTTGACTGACCGTAACTTTCACATACTATGTCAGATTAAGGTGTCATTTGCGCTGTTAGAAATCTTGTGACAAGCTCTTTGATCTGACCTTTGTCTCACTACAATCTAACAAGTTTATTTTTTGAGTCTTTCCTAAGCCCTCTTTGTTTTTTGAGCCTCTCTGGACCACTTGGATCATTCCTCCCCATTGAGGAACTTTTGGTCCTCCAAAAACATGAACATAATCTGCAATCTACTATGCTCCATTTTGTGCACAAAAATTTCTTTGACATGTCACACCTCCTTCTCCTTCATATTTGTTCTTCAGAGCCATAATTGATGAATCGACACCTGCATCTTCTACAAACCTATAGTACAATCTTTGCAAAATACATGTTCAATTACATGAACAATCATGACCCAAGCATCCCCATACTTGCCAAGATTTTATAACACACACTCTTTGGTCAAGTGTACATCATAATAGAAACCAATACCCCAGCTGCCAACAAAAGATGCCAAAACATCTTCATGTTGCTTTCACAAGTGATGGAAAACACATAATATCTTTTACAATCATTTCGCAACATATGATTTACAATAATATGGCCATGACAAACTACTATATCTAATAAAACCATCTCTCTCTCAACAAAGTAAATGGGTCATCTCCTTATGGCAGACTCGCTTGTTGAACATCTTCATCGATTGGTTCCTTCGTAGGTGCTTTCTAGGCATGGCGTATCTAACATGTGCCTCTTTGGTGTCCATACTTGTTGCAGTGACTACAATGATTCTTTCTCCTCCAAACTTCTTGGATCGTCTTGGAATGCTTATTCCTGGTGCACCTCTGATATGTGCCCGTGGAATCCTCACTATCACTGGATCTGATGAGGTGTTCACATCATCCATCATTGGTTGATCACTGGTTGTCTTGGAGCATTCTCCAACCTCATTTTTGACATACCTAAGTCTTGCATAGTGAGGAAATTCCTCCACTTTGATTGGATTCACAATTCCCTAGCCATTAATGTCGAGACCCTTCCCTTGAAACCCCATCTTCTTTAACAATTTTGATCCAATTCCTGTAGTATGTTTCTCAAAAGCAGTAAAATCATCATCATAAAAATAACAAGAAATTGAAGAATCAATTTTTACCCCAGGCTTGCTATGCTGAAACTTTTCCAAGGCCTCCTCCTTGGCTTGCAATTGATGTCGTAACCTTTGTTTATCCTCTCCTACACTTATAGGAGTCTCTTTAGTTCAACATTCTCTACATGAACGCTTTGGTTGATATCTTCAAGTTCTTGGAGCCATGTAGTGTTTGGTGCCCTTCTCACCTTTGGCACGAGGTCTACTGAAATATTTGTCTCATCGCCTAAGGTCAGAACCCAAGTAAATAGGTCCATCTTTTGCAATCCCAAGAGTTGCAATCTTCATCTCATCACCTCAGTCAGATCCAAGGTCAATTTTTCTAACACCTGCAAATCTTGCAGTTGTGATCTTCTCCTCATATTTAGATTTAGATTCTTGGTCTTGTTGAATGGTTGAGAACATGATGGAAAATTTTAAGGTTGGAATTTTATCTTAAAGTTTAACAACCTTAGGGAATCCTAGTAGTCCCTAATATCCAAATTTTAAAATGTTTGATGATAATTTTGTAAAAATGTTTAGATTTATAATTATTTTATATTAGACAATATATAATATTGGTGATTTTTAAGGTAAAACAATTTTATACTATAAAATTTGCATGAATTCATTTTTAGAAAAATGGAAATTGGAAAATATTTTTTTTGGAAAAAGCATGGAATATTATCCCACCTGCGAATATTAGCCCCTAAAATTTTCCCTGCAACCATCTTCTGTTTCTCCTTCTTGACATTCCTTTTTGGCCTCAATTCCAATGAAGCTTCCATCAATGTTCGTCATCATGCCAATGTTTCTCACAATGAGTACAAGAGCACTTTACTTCCTTTCTCTTAGTTGTTGTTGTCCTCTTTCAGCAGTCTTCTTGTTCATGCTTTCCCTTGATTTCAAGATGCACAACGTTAACACTAGCTTTATCAAGAGTTTTAGGTTCAAATAATAACAATGAATGAAGCAAATAACTATGCAAAGAGCCAATATATTTCATCAACATCTTAGGAGTGTCTAGTGGAACATTCAATGCTAATGCTTGTTTCCTAAACTCCTTTTTACAATTCTAAACATTTTTATCTTTACTTTGTTTCAATGTCACCATTCCAGTAACCCAATAAATAAAATTGTCCTCTTAAAGCATAAACAATCTCATACCAAGATGAAAGAAGTGTATGACTACTCTTACCACCCTTTTGCAACTTTCCTTCCCACCAGACGAGAGCAGTGCCACTCAATCGAAGGGATGCTAGTTGAATCTTGGCTTCATCCTCTTTGATTTGTTGTATGTGGCAATATACTTCAACTTGTTTGATCCAGTTATCTAGGTTTTTTGCATTAGATTCTCCACTAAACACAAGTAGATAAAACTTGACATCCAACATGAAAAAGGGATTCTTATGAGTTTTTCTACCTCTCGAATGATGAGAAGAGTATGAAAAATAACTTTCATTGGAAGATGGAGAGGGAGGTTTAGGAGGCTCTTCTCCTCCTCCTTCATGATTCACCGAGGCATGATCATTTGGCCCTTCCTTCGTCTCTAGTTTCACCATTTCCTTCACATACTCTGCAAATAATTTGTCCACCTTTTCTACCATGGCGAAGAAGGCCTCATGATAGTTTCCCCCCTCCTCCAACCGAGCATCTTCATCTGCCATTTTTCCTCCTCATGCTGCATGCCCCGCTTCTGGATAAAAGGACTTAAGTTTTCCTTCACCTCTTTGGAGATTTTCCCTATTGATCATACACTTGCAATTGACATCAACAGAAGACTCTCTTTGATACCAAACTTGATCCAGATCTTTTCACCTCAAATATGCATAGAAAATTGCATATAAAAGAGCATGTAACCATAAGATTCATACACATAAAAGAAGCAAAATAAATGACAACCATGAGAAGAAAATACACAATAGGTGGATAACGGAGTTTACCCAGTGTGGGCTATGTCTCCAGGCTCTGCTCAAAGTGGGGAGGCCTCTTTCATTAATCTTTAGTAAAAATCAAATTACATGCATGTACAAAAGACACCTTATACCTCTAAAATTGTGAAAAATTACTGTACACTCGATCCCTTTCTGCTTTGGTCAAAATATGGTCCCCCAGGAATCTCAAAGATTCCTTCTCATGGGTTGACTAAAATTTGGTTTCTCATATAAAAGATCTAATCACACGATCATGTTACTTTTGAAAAAATGAGAAGAATGAGTATAATTTCAGCCTGGTTCTAAAACTGTCAATT
>APFE031017190.1:742-37559 GCA_000404065.3 Pinus taeda
AATTTATGAAACGTGGTCCCTGGAAGAAAGAGAAGGTTGTAGCCTTCTGTAGACCAGCACCTACGTACTAGTATCTTGGCTAGTGCAAGAGCTAAGGGGGTTGTAGCTCCTTTCCAGGAGAAGCTGGAAAAAGAGAGAGGGTTGTAGCTCTCTGCAGGTTGCAGCCTGCATACTGGTAAAGGTCTGCACCAGTACATTGTAAAAAGAAGTTTCTAATTAAGGAAAAGATAGAGACGAATTGCAGTAGGTAGTTTTCACCCACATTGGGTTTCCACCTTATATCTTGTGTTCCTGTGTTTGATTGTCTTTCTGCTCTGTTTCACTGTCTCTGGTTACTGGTTATTTGATTCTGCATCACTGATTAACAATTATCATAAAAAAGATTAAGTAAATTAAAAGTTTGCTCTGTATACGCGGGTTTCCTTCTGCATAGTTGCGCATATACGCGGGTTTAACTAACTGAAGTAGCGTATGCAATTTGTTTTGAAAAAGGAATATTTGACTTGATAATATTGATTCACCCCCCCCCTCTCAGTATTATTTCCAACATTCAATACAACCTTCAAAAATCAAAATATAAGCATCTGGAAAAAGAGATCTTAAAAACACTCCTACTCAAAGGAATCAGAGACAAATTTTTAGAACTCTTAAATTTGATAGGAAAAGGTGATGTTTTTCAGTTGCCATATGATGATGTTTGTGAATTGTGCATAAGGTATTCAAGAGGAATTTCCAACGCTGGTAAGAATTCTAGAGATGTTTGTTCTTTCTTTTTCAAATATTCTACAAGAATAGGAGACATAAGCGTTGAAATCAATGTTTTATTTGAAAATTTTAAAGTTGATTTTATTAGCTCTTTAAATTCAAAATTGGATGTTTTGCAGGTTTAGAAAAGTCAAGAAATTGAAGAAGTCTTTTTCCCTCATTACCGAAAGGAGCATCCCATAGATATTTGTTCTTCTATATCTAGGATGGAAGTATCATTTCAAAGAGATGAGGAAGTTGCAACAAGGTCAAAACCATGGAAATCATCGCCTACGGGTATGGTTCAAAACACTTCTTCTCCATTCTCTTACTTGCATAATCCATTATGGAATACAAATGTGTTAGGGCAGCCATGTCAATCTCAATATAACCACCACCAATCTTGTCTACAAGTTTGGCATGGTTCACCTTATGATTGCATGACTACTCTCCCTCATCTTGTAGCACAAACACATCATCCATATTCTTCACCAACTCTTCCACAACATCTTGCTTGCCCATCAAAACCATCCACACAACCCAATCAACTACATCATCAAAATGCTCCATTCCGTACACAATTTCCTGTTCAACTAATTCCACACCCTCACCACAATAAACCAGTACAACATGCTTACAATTTTGAACTGTAAAATTTACGCACCCTTACCACCCATTCTATCTCACATGCACCATTGGAGAAAACTTATATTGAGATTCAGAATGTTTTAAGTTCAAAAATTGTAGAAGTTATGGAAGAAAATGAGGTTTCTTCTAGTTTGCATCAACAAGCCGTTTTAAAAGCTCAAGAACTTCATGATATGATGGATATGGGAAATCAAGAAAGTAAAGAATATATTGAATATTGGTTTCACTCCATCATTTGTTTGCAACATCACTCCATACTTCAACAATTTTTGACACCATCTTTTCAAGGGAAGTTGGCTTCTCATACCCTAATATTCATTAATATGCATTTTTCAAATTTGGGTATGTGCATACATGAAGCCCCATTTCGAAAATGGTTCTGCTGGAAGTACTCTTATACATAATCACATTCATTTTTCAAATCAAAGTAGGTTAGTGTAAAAAAATAAAATAAATAAGAACATAAATAAATACATTTTGTTTTTATGTAAAAATAGTTGTTTTTTGTTGCAACACGCTATGGAAATCAACATCGTTGATAAATGTTTTAATTTATTTGTGTATGTAGATGACTTATAATGGAAATAATAGTTCTACAAACACTCATATTCATTTTTATTACCAATTTGAAAAAAATGCTTGGATATCATATTTTTTGGCTTGTGGACTTGATGAAATTTTTGAAAACACAGTTGAGAAAGTCATGTTTTGAGGGACCAAAAAGGAATATTTTTGAAACCCGTTTCTATCATAATTATCCCTTTCTATCTAATTTCCAACTCAATTTGAATCACTCAATTTGGATTTGAAACGAAAAAGTTAGAACCAAAACAGTGGCAAGGTGTCTAGTAGGCAGCTCAAGAACATAGTTGGGACAGTTCGTTATTGAAGGCCTAAATGACTATATTTTTAAAACATGTTTCTATCCTAGGTAGCCCTTGATGTCTACTTTCCAACCCAATTTTAATCACTCAATTTGGATTTGAAACGAAAAATGTAGAACCAAAAAATTGACAAGGTGTTTACCAGGCAGCTTAGGAATAGAGTTGGGACAATCCATTTTTTAAGGCCTAAATGACTGAATTTTTAAAACCTATTTCTATGGTAGATTCCCCTATGAATTTATTTTACAAGGAAATTTGAATCACTCATTTTCGATATCGTATGAGGAAGTTATGATCAAAATACTGACTGTCTATCGTAAATCAGCACTCTTAAAACTCTGTCTTTCCCGTTGTTCCTTAAAGTATTTGACCTATCAATTCTTCTTGTCTTAAAAACATATTTCTCTTGGAGATAAATAAATGAATCTAATTTCATTTCCAATTCAAATCATTTGAATCTGATATCAAACGAAGAATGTATGCTTAAAATATCCACTGTTGTTCTAAGTGGGATAATAAAAAATGACTCTTTTATGCAGGTTGTTCTAACTAAAATTGACATATCATATCATTGAATTTTTAAAACATGTTTCTATTGGAGATATGCCTTTGAATTAGCTCTCATTTGGATTTTGAATTACTCAATTTGGATGAAAACAAAGAGTTTGTGATTAAAACACTGTTGGTTAGTATGGTCGACCATTACTCTCCTACAGGTGACAAATAAATTTTACTTTGTTATTTTCTCAATGGATTTGTTATACAGAGTAACTACTTGTTTTTTTGCATAATTCTTGGATTAGGGGAGCCCACTCACCTCTCTTCCTCCATGATTTAATGTTTTATTGCAGGTACACACTCGTTTTTTGCAGGTCCTTGGAGAAAAAAGAAGGTCAATTTATGGACGAGCGATTCTTGAAAGAAATTTAAATGAAACAAAGGAATTTCATCCAATTCATTACCCAACAGATTCATAACAGAGGAAATGAAGAATTGATTTCTATTTGAAGATTCATATCATGTCACTACTACCAAAACGTTTTTCAAAGAGATCATTTTTTTCCTAGCCTTAAGAAATAACATCATAGCTGTTGTAACTTAATTTATTTATTTACATGCTGTTTTTAAATAAAGTGTTGTTTCTTTTCTAATTGATCTTATATTTTTGTGTTTTAGTTGTTGCTTCCTTCAAATTGTAATCCATCCTGAGCATCAATCCAGTGAACAATTAATTCATTTTTGAATTTTGTGTATAAACTTTTCTTTCTTTTTGCTATTCCTCTTAAGGAACAACAATTTCACGTGTTTGTCTTTTTGTTGTTCCTCTTAAGGAACAACTGTTGTTCCTCTTAAGGAAAAACAACCGTTCTATTTAAGGAACACCAGTTTCGCATGTTTGTCTTTTTGTTGTTCCATTTAAGGAACCGTTGTTGTTCCTCTTAAGGAACAACTGTTGTTCCATTTAAGGAACAATTTGTTCCTCTTAAGGAACAACACTTTTCCGCGTGTATTTTTTGCTGTTCCTTTTAAGGAACAACACTTTTCCACATTTTTTTTTGTTGTTCCTTTTAAGAAACAACACTTTTTTTGAGTTTATTTTTTTGCTGTTCCTTCTAAGGAACAACACTTTTTTCGCATGCATTTTTTGTTGTTGTTCCTTTTAAGGAAGAACACTTTTTTGGGTGTATTTTTTGTTGTTCCTTAAAAAGGAACAACACTTTTTTGAGTGTTTTTGTTGTTCCTTCGAGGGAGCAACACTTTGGGAGTATTTTCAAAAACCACCCTTCCTTCCTCTTGTGGGATTATTCCTAACCCATCTCAACCCCATTTTACTGATTCCCTTTCATGGCATAAAGTACACTACTTTTATGAGGACAAGAATTATGGATTTTATTGAAGCAAGTTAATATCATTCACATTATGATCTTTAACATGACAACTCCTTGATAATAGATTCTTTTCAAAAGGGACACAATTATTTATATACCACTTTACTGCATTGTTTTCTACTGTACATGATACTGATTGATCATCTTAATACCATGCTAGTTCCACCCTTCCTGGTTATAATCTTCTCTATCTATAATAAATGAGATTATGGGTATATTTTTTCTATTGACATGTTCAACTTCTTCCACCATCCTTTCTTTTAAGGAGTACTGAGCCTCCCTCTTTTTATCATAAAAATGTGTAATAACAACAAAATTTTGTTCGCAGATGGAGGATAGGGGGTCTCATTACGAGCCAGCCTACCATGTTCATAAGGCTATAACAAAGTGACATTCCCATTATGGCCACCACACCAGGGTTATGATCCATTGAATAGCCAAATTATCCTTGGAACAGGAGGTCTCATCACGAACCGGCCTGATCACTTTTTCTACATCCCAGTGAATAGTAGTGTGGTTATCTGGTTACCACGCCAGTACACTGATCTCTTCTGTCGAATAGCACTAAAACTCTCCATTTATAAATTGAGGATCCTGGCTCATATGGGTTAAAAAGCAACCCTGCCGAGGCTATGGACGCCTGCTGGCAGCAGCGGCTCTGCTTATGGTATTGAAGTTATTTCTATCGTCATATTACTATAATACCCTTTCTTATTTTTTTTTTTTATCAAAGAAGTTATTCCTTAATTTTATCCCTATTTTGAACCTTTATGCATGATTAAATTGTTTTACGATCAATCACATCATTTTCAGCTAGAATACCGTCAGCAAAGCATCTTTTTAACATATTGTTGTCCTTTTTCGTTTTTCATAAACTATCATCAATCCAAAGCATCCTATCTCTTATTCATAACTATCTTTACACACTTTGCTCTCAATATAACCATAACTTTCGCTGTCCTATCATTGATAAGTGTACTCTGCTTCATTTACAGATATATTATTCATTCCATTGCCTTGCCGTTAGCACCACCCCTTTCATATGCTTTATGGTTATGGAACCCATTTTTCCAATTGGAGGGGGGAATGTATTCATTATGGGATTGCATGTGATATGATTACTACACTCTGCCATAACTTGTTGATTTGATAAGTTTTTCTGATTGAAATTTTTGCATGCATCTTAATCTATTCCTATTTAAAACTAACACTATGGATTCAAGAACATTGTATGCACAAGTGTGATTTGTTTATATGAGAACAACAAGTATGGGCATAATTCTATTCGTAGCATGACCACACTATTGCAACTAACAGAAGCGGCTCAAGCAACTCGCGAACATGAACAATTCTTCAGACATTATGTGCTTACCTGGATTCCACCTTTTGCATCACTTTCAGCACCAACTTTGCCTACATCAGCTTCAACAACTGTCAATACATATATGTCATTCCAAATTTTTCTTTTGGAGGTAAAACTTGAGGTAAAATAGCATAATTTTCTGATTTATTACGAATTTAGGAGAATTTCATGAAAATCCATTTTTGAGCATTATTTATCATCCTTCATTTCATAATTTTTACCACTTCCCATTTTTCAGCAGCATATCATTTCCGAGTGTGGGGGAAGTGTTCCTTCATTTCATTCTTATGACCATGTCATTCATATTCTTTATCATCCATTTTCATTCTTATTCATTTTCAACACCTCCCTTATTCCATGTTGTTTTACACCAAGCATAGAATTCAACAGATAGTAGCAACCACCTCTATTTGTTTTCTAGCATCGCATGAGGGCATGCTAATTTTTCAAAGAGGGGGAGGAATTGCTACGCATGATGGATGTTTTCTATTTTCTTTCTCATTTAAGGCATACAATTTCAGTGTAGAATTGGTTTTCCATAATATTTTTAAAACTATGAACTCAATTCTTGTGATCTCTAGGAAACACAGACATACTATTAAAATATACATACCTAGATAAATTCAAGATAAATTGGTTCATAAAATTTCGGAAATCATGCACTCTCGCCTACAGCCATTTTGTTTATATCTCATGATCCATGCATCACAACAATCTGATTTTTGGATCATAGAGACATTCATATATCACAAATCTATTTGCAACATTTCAACAAAATCTGGTTTGTAGTTTTGGGAAAATGGCTAATGAAGGTTGTTGTTATTTATATCATATTTTGTTGCAACTTCATATATACATATAGTTGAATGTCAATGTAAAAATTGTTATGCCTTCATCAAGATTGCTAAAATTGAATATTCATTAAGTAAGGAAAAATTCATTTGTTCTATCCATTTCATGAGCTGAGATGAACATATTTTTTTATTGCTTGGTTAACACATGGTTTTTGTCTTTGGGTTGCATGAAGACATGCAATATATTCAGTTTTCGTTGCATGAGGACATGCACCATATTGAGTGTGGGGGTATGTTGGGCCCTTAATATGCCATTATTATTATCACTTTTGAACACTTATCCCGCCCATTTCCACTATTTTTCATCATATCATTTGTTATAATTTATCATTTAAATCCATTTTATAAATTATTTATGATCTTATGGATGAATATTAATTATTATCCTTTATTTCTAATAAATTGATGATTATGAATTATTTTATCAATGATAGTTCTAATAAGTTGGTTATAACATTATTCACCATTTTTAGCCTCCAAGGTAACTTCCAGATTGAAGATTTGATTTTTAAAAGTGCCAACTCAGAAATTCGTTGGAATAAGGAGTGACAGTTTTGGGGTTGCGCTTTTGAGCAAATGAAAAGGAATCTGAAAAATATAGAACATGGGTTTTGTCCAGAACAGACCCAATTAGCTTATCAAATAACGGTTTGCCCAAATTCGGCTTGTACGGAGAGAAACGCAGAGTTCTTTGAGCACAATTTTCTCAGATTTTCTGTTGCGGCCGTCCTCCAAATCTCAGCTGCAAAGCCAAATTCGTCTTGCTCTTGTTACGAGATGAAAGGAAATATATTTTCTTGTTGATCAACTAGTTAGAATCAATCCAATTTTGTAAAATAAATCTTGTACTTATCTTTATTGTAACTTCTCTCTGATCTCTCTATTTAAATGAAAACAGAGATCAAAGATGGGGATGACTTCAGGATGACTTTAGGATGGTTTTTGGGGGATGAAAAATGATGAAGAATGATGGTGGATTATTCATAGGGTAGGGATTGTTGCACGCTGTAATTCTCAAGCATTTGTTGTTGTAATGATTCCACAATTTCTTGATCAATACATGATTTGGGAGTTGTTGTTCACTCTTTTCCTTCTGAAGTAACCCAGCAGCGTCCGCTGGCGGCTAAGGGCCTAGCCTCTGGTGGAGTACGCTGCTGCTGCTACTGTATATTATATTCTTTCATTTTATGCGTGGCTTGCTTATCCATTTTATTTGGTAATCTGGTATGTTATATTATTTTACATCACAGCTCCATTACGTAATCTCATTTTCTGAGACAGAAATATCATATCGATTTTGCAACGCATTGCTGTTTCTTTAAGTGCTGATATAAATGGTTTTTACAGGATATCATTGCTATTCAATTATGGAGTGCCTGTGTTGTAACATTTGACCATTGGTATTATTTTCATCTTAAAAATTATATTTCCTTGCGATTGTTGAATCTATGAACGTTGTTGCTCCATTCTAAAAGACAATCGTATTATTTATAACTAAGACTAATAATTGGATTACCATAACAGATTACTATTAAGGTGTGCCGTGTATATTTATATTTGACTTTCCAGCATTGTTTCATATTCCATCATTAATCAATGTTGTTCTATTTCCTTGTGCTGTTCGATTTATTCTTAGAGTAAAGATTGCTATTAATTTGGCTTTGTTGTTGTTCATTTCCATTAATTAAAGTTTGTTGTTTAGATTCCTTTAATTCTAGTTTGTTGTTCCATTTACGGCCATTCCATTTTAGACTTGCTGTTCCATTTCCTATTTGTTTTTCTATTTTACTTTCTTCCATTCCATTTACTTGTATTTGCTACTTTGGTGTGAGAGAAGGTCTAAGGCTGTAGTGAGCCTCAGCAGTCACTGCCTAGCTCCCAGACCTATGGTCCATGCTCTAATTTCCTTTCCATCAGTTTCTAGAGGGATGGGTTATCGCTTCCGCACCCTTGACTGATAAGCTGCCTTGTGTGATTTTATCCTTTTGAAGCAATTTATTCATAGTTTAGCATCTGTTTACTCTTGTGTTCTCTGAACGTTGTACTACTAAACATTACTCTTGAGTAAATAGCCGCCTCAGACTGAGTACACTCTTGAAATAAAAAGTTGTCCCTGGGTTGACAATTAATGTGAGGTAATTAGGTGTTAAAAAGACCCTTTTTATCGCTCCACAGCCAAAGGCCAAGATCAAACATCGCTCTAATACCATTGTAACAACCAAATTTCATATACTTCAGTGGTATCCCCTGATACCACTATAACAAAAAAAGTTTGTATACTCAGAGGAATGCTCTGATACCAATGTAATGAACAAGATTCGTATACACAGTGGAGTAATCTTCAAATACTTCAAAGACAAATACATCCATTGTAGGACAAGTAATGTATATTAAATATTATGAAAGAATTGATGAGATGATTACAAATGAGGGCAAGGGTCTACTTATATACCCTAGGTAGGTGCCTCTTCATGAATGGTCAAGTATTTTAAGACATGAATTTTCATTACTAATGACTATTTAGTTAACCTTATTATGATTATATTAATTACAATAATTGTATTATTTTTATATGAATTATATTCATAATATCACCTTTGATATTATCTCCAAGATCTAGACCATTTGGGTCACTAGGCCCCCTATGTATATCTAATAATAGAATATTAAAGTGGTTAAATTAGCCCTAACATCCTTGGAAAAAGAAAAGTATAAATCTAGATAAAAGATCACATTATTTCTCAAATCAAATGTTGAAGCAATTGATTAAAAAATGGAGCAAAACCCTCTCTCCATGGAGATCTTAATGGTGAGAAAAAAGGCATTTGAATATTACCATTATGCCTTGAAAGTGGAGGAAGAACTGTGGATGCTTAATTCTAGAAGTATATGGCTCAAGGAAGGTGACAAAAATACAAAATTTTTCCATAAGCAAACAAAAATGAGCTATGGAAAAATAATGCTAAATCATATTTAGTGGAAGGGAAAGAAAATTCCTCCTTTGATAATATCAAGGAGGAAGCATACCAACAACAACAAACCTTGTACTATGAAAAAAGTCCCCCTCTTCCTTGTGTTGAGGAAAAAATGCTAGAAAATGTCCCTATTATAGCTACTCAAAAGGATATTGAGTTAGTACTTAAGCCAATAACATAAGAGAAAATAAGGGTAGTTCAAAAATATTTCAACCCAGATAAATCTCCCAATCCAAATGGATTTTCAACTCACTCTTATCAGCACTACTAGCATAATATAAAAGTGAACTTATGTAGGAGTATCAATAACATGTTCCACCACTCCAAGATGGGAGGAGGGATTAGTTCCAACTTCCTCACCTTGGCTCCAAAAGAGTTTAATCTCTCTTCGTTTTCTAGGTTTCAACCTATTTCTCTTTGTAATGTTTCTTATAAAATCGTGTCAAAAAATATTACATATTTCCTTAAGATGTTATTTCCTAAGCTAATTTCAAAAAATCAAGGACTTTTTGTATGGAAAAAGAAAAATAATGGATAACATCATTTTGGTGCAAGAAGCTATTCACTCAAGAAAAAGTAGGAAAGAAAAAGGAATGGTCCTAAATTTATACAAGGTTATGCCTTCAAAAGAGTAAGACACTCCTTCCTTTTTGTTGTTATAATGAAATTTGGCTTTGAGGGTGAATTTATTATCAAGATAGAAAATTTATTTAAGGGCCCATGGATATCCCCATTTATCAATGGTATATTGTTGGGATTCTTCAATTCCACTCATGGGATAAGATAGGATTCCCCCTATCTCCTTTGTTGTATACTATTATGGTGGACTCTTATAACAAAAATATGGAAAACGAAAGGAGACTAGGGACCTTTCTAGGGATAAAATTCAAAAGAGGGGCAAAGATTTTAAGTCACCCTTAGTTTATTGATGAAACTTTGCTGTTAGCAGGAACCTTTGTGGCCATTGGAAATCATTAGACTAGTATTGGATAGTTTTGTCACAGCCTAGGGAGGGTTGATAAATTGAACTAGAATCTTTATCTACAGATGGAATATCATTTCTAATGTATAAAAACTCTTGAATTTATCATTGGGATTTTCAATTCTATATTCTTAGTCCGTATTCTCTTACTTGGGGATCCCCATTTCTCTAAACCCCTTCCTTCATTCTTCCTAGGCTCCCTTACTTGACAAATTAAAACATTTTTTTCTCAATGGGGAGAATAATAATTAAATCTAGCTAGAGTATTTATCTTATTCCAATCTATCATTTTCACTCTATCTATTTATCGATCCACAACTCTACTGGCTCCTAAAATAATTAGACATTCCATTCTCATAGAAATAAGAAATTCATTTGGCAAGGAAGGAAATCAAATTGTAAAAGATTTAATTTAATAAAATTGGTTGTGGTACACAATCCAAAAACCCATAGGGGCATATGCATCAAATATATCTCACTTATGAATTTATCAATGGCTGGAAAGTTGATTTAGAGGCTTATTAATCTAAGAAAAAATGGTTGATTGTACCAAGTCCTGGTAAATAAATATTACTACAATAAAAGGAAAATGTGTCAGGAAACCCCAAATCATATTAAGTGAGGCTCCCATATTTGGACACTCTCTTATGTTATCACATTAATCGAATCAAAGCTCAATTATAATCCTAGAAATGGATGTGATATTTGTATAAATTCCCACCTATAGATCACTTGATAATGCAATATACTAAAGCAAAATACTTTATCTACTTCTACAATCAATTCAGCGGAAGCTTAATCAATTTGAGCAACATCAATAAGAACACATATAACTGTTATGGAGAAATCAATCACACATAACACAGAAGATATAACCAGGGGAAAGTACCAGCCTAAAACCCCAACTCTGTATTATCATACAAGTGGAAATAAGTTCAGTATTACAAAAAGAATCAGCTCAAAAGCTATCCTTCTCTCTCTGCAATACCTTTCCTGCTCATAGACAGTCAAAGGCCTCTATCTAACCTTTGGTCTACCCTCCAAGCCTCCTATTTATTTGTGGAATTTTGATTGGGGTCCAGTGTAGCCACTTGTGTGAATTGGCCTCTTCACGCACTCACTAACATCTGATCCAACTACGCAGTCCTGAAGGAAATAAATCCTCATCATGGATGAGCTTCCTTTATAGGAAAAATATTCATCCAACTAATAGTACAATATCCCTTCTTTGATCTCAACTGGGTCTCTCTCTGAACTGACACGCATAAGTTATCCATGAGTGAATACTCAGTTATCTGAAATACAGTAATTACATGCATGTAAACATTAACTAACTAAACTCTCATTAATTTAACAAACTGTTAAATTAATCTAACTGGACTTGACTTAGTTAACTGAGCCAACTAATTACAACTCAATATTACAACTCATCCTTATCTCTTTAACTGATGGATAAATTCCTCAATTAATAGATAAATTGTTACATGTCCTCACATAGACTTCAAATTTGTTTTTCCTTAACTAATTAACTCAAGATGAATTAAATAATTAATTTACAAACTGCTATTAATATCAAATTCGAATTTTACTTCCTATTTCTAGTCCAGGGACTAACTAAAATAGGAATCCATACTAAACTGCTAAAAATAGAATGTTATTTTTAGCACTTCCATTTTTCATTCCCTGTTGCCCAATCTAGCACTGGTACCCAAACTGCTATTTTTAGCACTTCTATTTTTAGTATTTCTTGTTTCCATTCTCAACACTCCCTCTCAATAAGAAATGCTTCCTCTCGAACCCAATCCTGTACCTTTGAAATGTTCTACATGCAACACTTCTACCAAGTGTGGTTGCTCCAGCAACTCTTAGAACAAAAAAAACTCCCACCTGGCCTCTTTATTGGGCTAGAAACATATTCCGATGCTCTACCTACTACTGACAAGTGCTCCCTCTCTAACCTATGTGCCACTGCAACATCTCCATGCATCTCGCATCGTTGCACACCTCTCTGTACCATCTTGCACTAGTGCAACACACTTGTGCCTCTCGTATTGCTACAACCTGCTATCTCTGCGTTGTCTTGGGATTCCTACATTGTAGCCCTCTATACCGCTCCATCTATATCTATCTCTACCCAATCAGTTAGTCCTGCTACTCCTCATTGAGGCTCCTGTAGAAAATTCGAATCAAAGAGGTTGGGTACCTCAAGGAATCTACCCCTATATCAACCTCCGTAGGATGACCACTCCACATCGCCTCACCTCCTACCTGGAGGTATGGCTGCATGTGATACCTCTGCCCATCTGGCTCGAAGTTTCCCCCTACTGGATGTCTCTGCATGAGTAGATGTCTCTACTCAATCTCCTCTCAGCTTCTCTAGCTGTGACTGATCCACAACCTCCTAAAGTTGCTTCACCAGTCGTGGCTCCTCCACAATCTTTTGGGACTTCTTCTGGCGCTGCATGTTGAGAGGTAATTTACTCTCCCTCTCAACCACCAAGTATCTAACCTTTGCCTTGCTCCTCAAGGCTTTGCATGAATCTTGTACCTCAACTGCATACAGGTTCTTGGCTAGCACACCAACCTATTTCCACTTTTATTTCCCGCAGTCATGAAATTTTCTAAAAAAGGAGCTGATTTTAAATCAGCGATATCTCCCTCATCCGAACTCCGATTCAGCCAATTTTTATTTTATTTTTTTTGTTATTTTTCCGCAAGGAATCCAGATATGCTATTTTTTCTGAAAATTTTGCACAAAAGTTTTCAAATATGCTCTGAAATTTTACGGCCCAAAACTCAAAACTTCGAAATCTCCTCTAGTATATCGTTCTCCGCTTTGATCACCTTTTCTCTAATACCATGTAGAAATTCCCACCTGTAGATCACTTGATAATGAAATATACTAAAGCAAAATACTTGATCTACTTCTACAATCAATTCAATGGAAGCTTAATCAATTTTAGCAACATCAATAAGAACACATATAACTGACATGGAGAAATCAATCACACATAACACAGAAGATATAACCAATAGAAAGCACCAGCCTAAAACCCCAACTTTGTATTATCATAGAAGTGGAAATAAGTTCAGTATTACAAAATAATCAGCTCAAAAGTTATCATGCTCTCTCTGCAATACCTTTGCTGCTCATAGACAGTCAAAGGCCTCTATCTAACCTCTGGTTTGCCCTCCAAGCTTCCTATTTCTTTACACAATTTTGATTAGGGTCCAGTGCAGCCACTTTTGTGAATTGGACCCTTCACACACTCACTAACCTCTGATCCAATTGTGCAGCCCTGAAGGAGATAAATCCTCATCATGGATGAGCTTCCTTTATAGGAAAAATATTCATCCAACTAGTAGTACATTATCCCTTCTCTGATCTCAATTGGGTCTCTATCTGAACTGACATGCATGAGTTATCCATGAGTGAATACTTAATTATCTTAAATAAAGTAGTTACATGCATGCAAGCCTTAACTAACTGAACTCTCATTAATTTAACAAACTGTTAAATTAATCTAACTGGACTTGACTTAGTTAACTGTGCCAACTAATTACAACTCATCCTTATCTCTTTAACTGATGGATAAATTCCTCAATTAATAGATAAACTGTTTCATGTCCTCACATAGACTTAAAGTTTGTTTTTCCTTCACTAATTAACTCAAGATGAATTAATTAATTAATATACAAGCTGTTGTTAATATCAAACTCGAATTTTACACTCTATTTCTAGTCTAGGGACTGACTAAAATAGGAATCCATATTGAACTGCTAAAAATAGAATGCTCTTTTTATCACTTCCATTTTTCATTCCCTGTTGCCCAATCCAACACTGGTACCAAAACTGTTATTTTTAAGAGTGTTATTTTTAGCACTTAAGCAAAACACTTGATTTACAAACAATTGAGCGGAAGCTTAATCGAACATGAGTGGCATCAAACATGAACAGATATAACTGAGAATGAGAAGTAATTAACCGTAACACAGAAGATATATCACTGGGGAAAGCACCAGCCTAAAACCCCAACTTTATATTATCATACAAGTGGAAATAAGTTCAGTATTACAAAAGAAATCAGCTCAAAAGCTATCCTTCTCGCTCTGCAATACCTCTGCTACTCATAGGCAGTCAAAGGTCTCTATCTAACCTCTGGTCTACCCTCCAAGCCTCCTATTTCTTTGTGCAATTTTAATTAGGGTCCAGTGCAGCCACTTTTTTCAACTGGCTTCACACACTCACTAACCTCTGATCCAACTGCGCAATCCTGAAGGAGATAAATCCTCATCATGGATGAGCTTCCTTTATAGGAAAAATATTCATCCAACTGATAGTACACAGTCCCTTCTCTAATCTCAAGTGGGTCTCTGTCTGAACTGACATGCATGAGTTATCCATGAGTGAATGCGCAGTTATCTGAAATACAGTAGTTACAAGCATGCAAGCATTAACTAACTAAACTCTCATTAATTTAACAAACTGTTAAATTAAGCTAACTAGACTTGATTCAGTTAACTGAGCCAACTAATTAAAACTCAATATTACAACTCATCCTTATCTCTTTAACTGATGGATAAATTCCTCAATTAATAGATAAATTGTTGCATGTCCTCACATAGACTTCAAGTTTGTTTTTCATTAACTAATTAACTCAAGATGAATTAATTTACAAACTGCTCTTAATATCAAATTTGAATTTTACTTCCTATTTATAGTCCAATGAATGACTAAAATAGGAATCCATACTGAACTGTCAAAAATAGAATGCTATTTTTAGCAATTCCATTTTTCATTCCCTATTGCTCAATCCAACACTGGTACCCAAACTGTTATTTTTAATAGTGTTATTTTTAGCACTTCTATTTTTAACATTTCTTGTTTCCATTTCCAACAACATTAACATCTTGACTACCTCCATTCTATGGAATTTTCCCCTTGAATCTGTGGATCAATTTAATCCTCTCAAAAACTAGCTTTCAAAAATAGCACAAATTCACATTAATTCATATATCGACATTTTCAAAAAGTGGAGGTTGGAATGGTTGGAATTAGGGAATGGCCCCTCCTCCTTTGTCTCTTCTAGTTTGTGATCTTGAACTTGAGTTGTCTATCTGTGCTCCCATCTCCTTATTAGAAAAAAATAAAAAAATAAAAAAAAAAATAAAAATAAAAATTAAAATAAAAATAAAATAATAATAATAATATCATTGAGGCTAGGTTCATTCCTTATACACGATAAATTTTGGGTATAACATACTCCCTTTTTTGGATGGTATTCCACCCAAATCAACAACGTTGTCTCATTTATGGAACTAAAATTTCCTTTCCAAATTTAATATTTTATGCTGGATGTTAGCACACAAAAATTCGGACAATCAAAAATATGTTGAAAAGAGGAATACTAGGACCTTCAAGATGTGATTTCTGTAAAGAAGAAGAAGAAGAAACCATTGCACGCTTATCCCTAGATTGCAAGTTTTCTAAGAAGGTATGGGATTTTCTCTTAAAAAAATGTCACCTATCAAATTATATGGCCATCAAATATCATCCATTTCTTTGATTTGTAGGGTAAGCATTATACAGGTTCCTCGCAAAGAAAACCACTTTTAAAAAGGATTTCATGGGCTCTTCCAAAGTTGATATGCAAGAAAAATCGTATGTTCAATACAAAGAAAATCACTTTTAAAGAGGATATTGTGGGCTCTTCGTAAGTTGATGCGCAAGAAAATTTGGTTTGCTAGAAATAGATGTATTTTTCAAAGTAATCTCTCATCCCTTCTAGAGGTTGCAGTGAGAGCCTTTTCCCTTCTAACTAAAGCATGAAATTCTCACAATTCCTTCTCATATTCCCCTACGAAGTGGATAAGATGTAAGAAATGTGGATTCAAGGCTTCAATCTATAGGAACACTTCACACTGAAATTTGAAAGAGAACAAGATACAAGAAATCTTAGACTATCAAAGGAGGAATTTGTTAAATTGTTGTTAGGAAAAACATGTCTAGTTCTATTGTTTGACATGACTTCGAAATCAAACCTAGGGATGGCAAGAGTTGTTGGGTGGCGGGGGGGGGGTGGGGGGGTGGTGGTGGGTGGTGGGTGGGGGTGGGGGGTTAGGGGGAGGGCGGTGGGGGGGGTGTGCAGGGGGCGGTGTGTGTGTAATATATCACCCTAGAGGAAAAAAAGAAATTGCATATACTTGGGGTTTGGGTTCAGTCTCAAACAATCAAGCATAAGTCTATATCCTTTATCAAGGCCTACTCCAAGAACTGTCATTGAAATCCACCAATTTAATTGTAATAAGGGACTCTTCTCTCCTCATATCTTACTTACAAAAATGATCCTCCCTTGATAATTTGAAATTGAGGTCTCTCCTTACAAGAAAAAGAGACTTGCTTCAAAAATTTGAATAATGTGAAACCAAAAATAAGAACACATAGGTTGAACTGATGATGAATCATAGAGGAAGCTTAGCAAAAGGGAACTCATTGGTTAATAACAACAAAAATAAATGTGTGATTCCTTAAAGAACTAGAATTTCTTGATGCCCAAAAACAATGGGCTTTTCAAAAGATGAAAACAAGATGAGTTGTCAGTCCGTTATGTGGAGGTTACTCTGAGCTCCAAGACCTCAACATGCCAGCAAAGGAGGAGAATGGTTTAGACAACAAGAATGACTTATCAGCGGGAGGATCCAAAAAATAGACTCGAATCCAATGATTTTTTTTTTTTTTTTGGTTAGGAAGTTACTGAAAACTTTATACTTATAACCAGTAGATAATTATGAATTTTGTAGAAAAGAACATTCCCTATTTGGCTGTTATGGTCTATTGTGTAGATAAGATAATTCTCTATTTTGGCTATTATGGTCTATTGTGTAGATAAGATCATTCCCTATTTTGGCTATTATGGTATGTTTGAGACCCAAAGTCTCTGCCTCTATGACTCATTATGCTCTTTGATGTACAAATGGAGTATCATTTCATGCCTTTTGAAAGTTTTTAATACAATCATTTTCAATTACAGTTAAAAAAGAGAGAAAGAACATTCAAAAGTCTACCTTATATAAATATGATAATTTAATATTTTATTTAAAACAAAGGTATGAAATTGTTTATATTCTAAATATTTTAGATTTTAGATTTTTTTAATAACTATTTTTAGAATCCAGTGGTGTGGTTAGACAAGTCTAAATGTCGTTAGGTTTTCTGTTACACCAAAACCCACATGCTTTGGTAAACTTCCAAACCATTATCCTTTACCGATGAGGTGAGTGTGAAAATCCCCAGATGAGTGTGAAAATCCAACAAACATTTATGTTTTAGATATTGTCAATAACCATCATCAAAATCTAGTTGTGTGATTACTTGTGAAATGAAAGTTTTATATTACTTATATTGTATTTTTTATTCAACACCTTGAAAACCCTTCAAAATACCTAGATTATACAATCTCAACAACTAAAATTTGTAATTCCAATAATCCTTCAAAATTTCTAATTAGATTTTAGTTAAAACAATCTAAAAGTATACTATAAAAAATTAATAAAACATTAAATAATAATAATATATTAATATAAAAAAAAAAAAAATCAAATTACTCCAATATCATTCACATAACTAAATAGAAAATTTCACTAATTTAAACTCAAGGAAGAACCATTACCCTTATTTTAATGCATCTTCATAAAGATATAGGTAAGTAGTTACTCGAGCAATTGTTTTAAATAATGTTATGCGGCTTTTCAAATGTTGTGTGTGTGTGTGTGTGTGTGTGTGTGTGTGTGTGTGTGTGTGAAAGAAAACCGAACAAAACTAAAATGAAAACCAATTTAGCTTTCATATAAATCAAAAAATAAATTCAATAAAATATAATTACAAAATAAAAATAAAATAAAATAAAATAATTTTAAAAATTTAATATAAACAAATAAATATGTTATAAAGTAATTAGTCAATGCCAAATACAGATTGAAAGAGTAAATAAACTCTAGATCAGATATATAAATTAGTATAGATCTATTTTAAGCATGGCTCTAACATGAGTCAATAAAGATCAAATTTCTTCATTGTAAATTTTCATTGCTTAAGTTGTATTTTTGAATGCTATATAGAGTACATAACTTAAACATTTAAGTCCAACAAATCTTTGTTGGATATGGAGAAAAAAAAAAAAAAAAACATATACCTATAAAAAAAGACCACACTGTAAAACGCTCACACTACTTGGTTTTAACCCACCCCCCAAAAAAACATTCAACAGTGTTATACAATATATACAAAAAAAAAACAAAATATAATATATACATAGGTGCATTAAAATATTTTACATAACATGTGCATCCAAACATTTTATCACTACACATTAAAATGATTTTTTTGTTATTAATATATTTTTAAGTACACATCAATATTAATTTGTATTAAAATATTTTATTGATCACCCACATTGAATATCTTTATTATATGCAGCATTAACATGCTTTCCTATCTTCCTAGATTCCAACCTAGTTGTCTTCCCTATCTATATCGCCTTAGGAAATCAGTAAAAGAAGTATACTATTGGCATTGTGAAGTTAATAATGTAATTACCCCATTGGGAAGGAAATCAGTGGTACCTATAGTACTTGCACCGAAACCTGCAGAGGAAGACGTAGCTTTACGGGATATATTTATTGGCATTTTATCACTACACATTAAAATGATTTTTTGTTATTAATATATTTTTAAGTACACATCAATATTAATTTGTATTAAAATATTTTATTGATCACCCACATTGAATATCTTTATTATATGCAACATTAACATATTTTCTTTTAATAATTTTTTTTACTTCTAATTATTTGCACATTCATTGTTTTTTTTTATTATAGCAGATATTGTTTTTCTATTTAGAAAATATTTTATTTTTGTTTTAAATGGGACAATTGTCAACTCCAAGTTGAGCATGGACATACTTATACATCACCAATATCTAATATATAAATAGTTGTCATTAAGATATTTTACATAACACGGTATCACCGCAAATTAAAATGACTTTTTTTTTTATTAATATACTTTTAAGTACACATATTAATTTGTATTAAAATATGTTATTGATCGCCCACATTGAATATATTTATTATATGCAACATTAAAATATTTTCTTTTAACATTTTTTTTACTTCTAATTATTTTCATATTCATTTTTGTTTTTATTTTAATTATAGTCGACATTGTTTTTCTATTTAGAAAATATTATATTTATAAGAGGGACAAGTGTCAACTTCAAGTTAAGCACCAACATACTTACACATCGCCCTCATATCAGATAATAAAATAAGCCTCTCAGCTCAATTCATAAATTAAATAATCAAGAAATTAAATGAAAAATCATTAAAAAATACCAAAATTACTTCTAAAAAAAAAAAAACAAAATATATTTAGTCGATCTCATCAAAATCAAAACATCACATGTGAAGTGATAAAAATCATTTTTTTAGTAAACCACATAGAAATTTTCCATATTGCATTTTTAGAAAATTCTAAATTAAATGTTTTTAAAAAATATTTTTTATATTCAAAAAATCAATTTAATGAATTGCTTTTAAAATGTTCAAAAATTTTATAAATATTTATATCTTGAAATTGAATTAATGTAAATTAAAATCACTTTAACTTGCAAATATAATGTGCACTATCTATTTTGGAAACAACTTAAAAAAGTAATAATAATAACAACAACAAAATGGAAGATAAGAATGTGTGAAATGGTTGACTTGATCATTGAGCAGAGAGCCATGGCATAATTTTGATTTCCTTGTGTACGGCCAATTTCTAGTGGTTCCAAAAACCCAAATCCTAGTTTTGCATGCCTTATGATGGCCTACGTTGTGCCATCGAGAGTGGGAGCTTCTTATTCTTTGTCGAAGTTGGGGTTTCAAAGAAGATCATGGTTGGAAATCCAATCGACTATGTTGCATGCATGTTTTCCCTAGTCGGAGTTCTTAGCTGGAAATTTTCCAATCAGGTTAAATGGGTCGACTATGTCATTGAGGTGCCAATGAATAAAGCCCTCGACCTTTTTCTCTGTGGAAGCAACGAATGGAGAAGAAAAAGTTGTTCCTTTGGTGTTAGAGAAGTTGTCGTAGATTTTTACGGACAAATATCTTGCGGTGAGTACCAGTTTTTTCTATTTTATATTGTATCAATTGAATTTTATTTTCAATATTTTGAACAAGAATATTTTATACAAGGGACAAAATTCCAAAGGCGGCAATAGAGGGGAAACCCAAACTCAAAGGATTTGTATCAGATTTTTATCAAAACTATCTCTGGAAAATCGATAATGTTATGGGTCCGGAGTATGGATCAAGTGATAGATCTGAAGAAAAATGCCCAAAATTTTACAGGTATTTCTGCTTCATTACAAAGTTTGATTTTTTCCAGGAAAGTGTTACAGGAATAGATCCCTTTGAAAGACTATGGAATTCAAAGGAACTCTACCATTATCTAGAATCTACAACTAAAAGGAGGAGCCCCAGAAGCAAGCACATCTACCAGATTAGTACCGATAGATGATGAGTCCCAAAAATGGATAATTATATGGGCTCATTCAGCCTCCTAATTCGACTTAATCCACCATTCTCATTATTTTATTGCATTCTTTTTATTATATTTATGCTAATAGAGTGAATTGGGTTAGTCATTATGCTAACAAGTCTAATGGGTGCTTTGTGCAGTGTTTTTGGTCAGTTTTGACACAAAATTAAAGGTTTTAATGAGCACTTGGAAGCCAAATTCATGGAGGAACAAGAGAGAGGATTTGTAGGAAGGTGTCCCCTTCATTTATGGACCCTTACCTCGAATTCTCCACCATCATCTCGGAGTTCAAGGGCCACCACATCAATTATCACAAGGGCAGCCAAGCAAGTCAAGTAGGACTGCTATTAACTACAAGTTTTGGTAGCCGAGTCCCTAAAGTTTAGGAGGACTATTGGGGTCCTCAATTTGTATAAATAAGAGGGCTTAGGGCCTCATTTTGGTTAGCCAGTAGTTAGTCATTTTGTTGGTAGAAGTTAGCTAGTTTGTAGTTCGATTTTAGTCATTTTTTTAGGCAGTAGTTTAGCTCTGCATTTCAGCACATTTTCAAGTTTTCCTTGTGGACAGTTTTTGGAATGTAACTATTCTTTTGATCAATAAAAGATGAATCCAGCTTTGCACCAACTCTAAATCTCTCTTAGGAGGCTGTAGCTCTTGGGGTTGGGCCCATCTCAAGTGCCCAGTACCTCCTTTGTTTATCTTTATGTGTTTTTGCTACATTCTTAGAATAAAATCTGCTATTTTTAAATCTTGTTTTGTTATTTAGGTTGCTTTTTATGGTTAAAGTAGCTTTTCATGTTCAGATTTAGTTGATAGGTTAATAATAGGGAAGATCTTCAGAAAAAGGCCATAAAGAACCTCTGATCTCACCTCTCCCTCAGTGGGATTGTGAGCTGGGACAAAGGTGACATTGCTGCCAACAAAACACTGTTTTGCTTCACCGTGCAATTAGTAGTGTTGGATTCTTAGTTGCCGAACTTGATATCAGTTTTGATTGCATGCTTAGGGTTATGATTACTTAGTTGCATAGTTATTTCATCTGATCTCATTGCAAATAAACTTCTGTTCCATTTCTTTGTTGTTATCTAGGTTAGAATAGGCTAACGTAGACAGGTCTTTGATTTTCCAAGTCCTTGTTTGTGTCGTTTGAAAAACAACTTTTAGAGTACCTGTTATCCTTCCTTACCTACCCATACTCCATCCAACCTACCTGCTTCATCCTTCACTTAGAACCCTTACCTTCCATTTGCCTCATTCACTTACTTTGCCATGATTCTCATCTTCTTTTGCAACATTGTTTCATCCCTCCTTGAACAAATCTAACCATTTGCGCCACTCCTCAACTCCATCCTCCAAGTCTTGAACTCCCCTACACCCCTATTTCACCTCCATACTCATTCCTCCACCTTTTTCCCTCCATCCATGCTCCAAAAACCCATTTCTGAACATCCTGTAGAAAATTACAGAACATCCTATAGAAATTCCAGAACATCCTGTAGAACCCCTGCAGACTTCCTGTAGAAGCTCACGAATGAGGTTTCTTGATAGCCAAACTCTATGAAACTATCTGGAAGGGTGTTAGGGACCCCTTAGGCCTCTCTAAACCTTCCTGACCTCTTCCAAGCATTTCCTCTTGCCAATCCACCTCTGCACAGTGAAAAGCCAGTTAAAAGCACATGCATGATAGTTCTAACAACTTATTCAAAAATACAAAAATATTTTTTTTTCAGATGTTACTATAGAAGTAGCTTAGACACATTCATTTTACCTTTCTAAGAGTCAATGGCATTCCTTTCTATATCTCTCATCATTTTTCTTGCATCAGTAGGGCTAGTTGGTAAAATTAGGGTTTGCTAGTGTTTGCATTTCCTTTCCACTTTTCGCTTCTTTCTGCAAGTAGAATAACCTCCTTTGAGTTAGATTTCATCCATCAGTTAAAAAGATTATTCTAAGAGCTCATAGAAGTTGGCTTAAGCTCCTAGCAGACTTGTGCCAGCTGACCAAGTGACAGTTGCGGCAAGAGCTAGTACTTGTGCATACAGCACCATCGCTTCCAAGTTTGTTACGAACTACCGGGTTGATAAAATTAAAGAAGGGAGTTCCAGGAGTTGTAGCATTATTGCTGCAATACTAGGGCCCACCAATAGACAAGGGTCATGCCTCTTTTCAAGATGTATTAAGAGGGAAATCTGGTACTCAGGATAAAAAATCCCCAAATCTGACAATTCCAGGGTTGTACATAGTAGAAAAAATGGATCAAGCTCAAGATCTATCCATAAAATTATCAGAAGTAAGTGGTCTCTTCAATACCTTACAATCAAAAGCTATCATTCGTCTTTTTAATGGTTTTTGGCCCAAAGTTGAAGATCTAAGTGAGTGGATCTATCTCAACTGGACCATAGACTGCGATATTTATATGTGTGCAAAATGTTTTTTTGTGGTTCAGTTTAATATTCAAAAAGACTACAATCATGTCATAAACAATGGACCATGGTTCTGGGGGAGGGAAAAGCTCTTCATAACCCCCTAGTTCCCTAGTTTTGATGCAAACTCAATGGTGGTCTCAAAAATGTCAATTTGGGTAAGGCGTCAAAATCTCCCACTACCTTTTTAGCACCATCTAGCCTTAGAAGGCATCGAAAACTCTTTGGGAAGGTTCCTAAAGCTTGTTATAGACATATTTGGGAACTACAACCCCAATATTATATGTCCATAAGCCAAGGGCTTCTAAGCCCCTAAAAGTGTTATTTCATACCCTAAAGGATCAAGGTCAGCTGATTACATTATCTCCCAGAAGTTCTCCATGAAAAACTACTCAAAACTAGTCAAAACTGGACCATCTCACCTGCTCCATGGTCAAGGTGTGATGCATCCCACCTAATGCACACGGGGGGTGCGATGCATACTGAAAATCCCTTCTATAGGGTGCGATGGGCGAGAGCAGACAAATGGCAGAGACAATTTGCAAGGTGGATGATCATGAAATCTTCCAGAAACTTCTCCTGTGACACTTGCCTCTCTGAATTCGCACAGGGATGAGTAAGAGATCATGAAATCTCCAAGTGGAACTGAGAACTATCAAAGAAATGACACTAATCAAAAACACAGAAGCTGACTCACCCACCTGCAAACATCTATATATGGATCCCTCATCCTAGAGATCCAAAGGCTGGAATTTTGTATCTTGTACGGAAGTGTTGTTGGTTTCTCTATGGAACATCATAGTTTTGGGTGATATAGCTTTTCATGAGGTGAAGAGGGATTTCATGCTGTGAGGTTGGCGCTGGGTCAGATCAATGTGTTGTAATCCTCTCTTTTACTACTTCTATCAATAAAGCTATTTGAGTTTTCCTCCATATTCTTATATATCTCTAAATCTTGTATTGATATATGCATTTGTATGGTTAATATACATCTGATCCTATATTTTTTAGATTATAGATCTCTATGCTTTGATGGTTTTATGCTACTTTGACTCTACAGGTGTTCTTTGAAGTAGGACAAGCGAGGAAGGAGTGGCAAAGATCCATCAAAAGGGAGAGGAAACAAGCAAGGAGCCAAGAAAGACTGAGGTTGGTACTCTCTGCTTCTCTCTCATCTATTTGTCATAAAGGAAAACACAAGTGACTTTAGTTTGTTTGTTTCTAAGATAGCTACCCATCTTAGTGGGACTAGAAGCTCTAAATGGACACTAGTTTTCCCGATAACAAAATGGCGACTCCACTGGGGATCGAATAACTTGTTTTCTTGTTTCTAGTTTGTTTGCTTTATAAACTACAGACGGAGCCTGAAGTTAAGCCAGCTAACCTTCGAACTTCTTTTGCTATGAAACTTCAAAGTAGATAAACGTTGCTTCAGTCAATCTCCGGGTTAGTTTATGAATTAAACATCTAACTTGCAAACATCCTAAGTGCCTTGGTGGTGGCTCAAGTAACCTCATTAGATCAGCCCCTATGCTTTGTATTTACTGATTATCATTAGCTCAGCCTAAATCCTTGAACTAAGCTGCAAACTCTGAGCAAAAAACCAAGCCTAGTCTTGTCCCTGGACCATCGCATTGTCTCCCTTTGATAGTCTAGATGCATCGCACCTCCCCTGTGTTATAGGTGAGATGCATCCCTGTTTCCCTGTGTTATAGGTTTGATGATCAGATAAGACTATTTCTGCCTCCAGATTTTCGTTTTTCCTTCATTTTCTTCATCTTTATTCTGTAATTTTGTTGTCTGTGATCAGTATACTACTATTGAAACTTCCTTCCTTTGCATTATTCAGCCTCCATTGTATAAAGAATTGTGAATGTTTTTATGTATTTTTCGCCATTTACAGTTCTCCTTTGAAAATAGTAGCTTAATCGAACTATTGTCTTTTGATTTGAAAGTGTCGCAAGTGTCGTTTTCAGTCAAAGAAAATAATCCTCCTCTTTTTTATAGCCGATTACACTATTACTCTTGTATTTGATTTGAATTAATAGTATTTCAAGTGTCGAAAGCAGTTTTCAATTCAAAATAGAAAAGTGTCGTCCTAGTCTTCCTTTCGTCTTTTGAAAAGAAAATTGTTAGTATTGTCGCTTTGAAAGAAAGATAGTTCAGATTTGTACTTAGCATTCTTTTTGGCATTCACGCATTAAGAAAGTGGAAAACAAATACATGCATGTACATTTGCATTTAGACTTCTTGTGGGGATTGATTTAGGATAGTGCATCTTAGTGTGTGCTCTCTGCTCTTTGTTGAAATAATTTCACTTCTCTTTCCTTAGTAGCTAGGATTTTCATTGCAAAAAGAAGAATAAATGACTGTTTATCATCTTAGATTGCATATTTAGGAATTGTATATCTACATCATGCGGTGAACCTTAAAGGAAAACTTCTTAAGAAAGATCAATTGTAAAATAAATTTCAAATGGAAACATTAAAAATGCTTTGGAACCTTAATGCACAACATTTAGAAGTCTAGGGCTAAGAGGCGCTATTTCCAACATCTTAAAGCCTTGGTAACTATCGCTTCATCGTAAGGTTGGGTGATTCCTCCTCTTTGAGACGACAAGTGCTAGTACAGACTTGTGCTCCCACGTACCATCGAGTATATATTGGGAGACCACAATAAGCTATATCCTTTATCCTTAGGAAGCCGTGTCTATCACCCTATCGATCGCAATGCACTGAACACAACATTCGGGAAGATTAATTGTCGTATCGTATAAAGTATCCTGCAGTTTTGCGATTGGTTTGGTAATCCCTCTGTCTAGATTTCTAGAGTAGTCACTTTCGTTCTTTTTCAGACTCCTTAAAGGAAAAGTTCCATCTGAGCACTTGTCAGTTCAGGCTCATTAAAAATCGAAGGTTACTAGAGTCATCTTTAGCTTTTTCTTGACTCTTAAAAATTGAAAAAGCAAGTTGTGTCAAATCGTCATAAAATTCATCTAATTCATAATAACATTTTCCCCTTTTTGTTTTGAGTTGATCAAGTAATCCACAATCGTGGAAGAAATTCAATCAAAACCCTGTCATTCGTGGAGACTAACGAGTCAACCATCTTTGACTCCGAAAATGAAACCATTCCGGGCCAAGCGAACACGTTTAACTGGGTCAAAGTCTCCCGGTTTGTTTGAAACTTGTGTTTCAACATCCTCAAAAACTCCAATTACTCCAACTATTTATGGTATCCCTACCTCTACAGAAGAAGTTCCGTAGTTACAAAAGGATATTAGAATTGATCCTAGTGTAATGATAAACACTTCTATTCCTGAACCAGCTCCATCTATGGCTGATTCGGTAGGTGTCACCCCTCCAACATCTGTTGTTGTAGAGTCTACACCTTCTTCAGCACCAGAAATATTTTACCAACCTAACGGTCTACCTTTTCAACCTGGACTGATTGCTATAGAAGAGATTACAGAGGATCTTCCATCTAGTATTCCATTGCATTTTGGAACTGGGATCCACCTATATCATTCTACTTCAGAAGTTATTCTCCCTTCATCGCAAGTTCCTGTAGAATCGCTAGGAAATCTTTTGGATAGACTCGATATGTCTGAACAACCATCGACATCTAGGATTGTGTCGTCCGACACAGCGGCAGCAGAACCTCCCGCTGCCACTCTGACAATGTTTGCTAGTATACCATTTGTCCCAACTAGCTCTCAATTGCTAGATGAAGTCCTCCCAGGGATTGCTTCGACAGTATGGTCTGTTACCGTTTGTTCGTCCAGAATAATATCTGGAATTTCTTATGTTGAGTCTCAGCAAATTGATCCTTCACAATAGTATCAACTTGGGCAGTCCGGTATACAAAGGCCGATCTTTCCTTTGAACATCGAATTGCTGCCATATGGGGGGTAGTATGCCCTTTCATTGTTCCCTCTGGGAGAACAACCATATGAAAGTTCACAATAGAATTCGGGTCAAGCTGGAATCACATCCAGTGGTTGGGTGCCAATACTGTCTCAACAGCTAAGAGTTGTATATTCAATGCAACCAAATCTACCTGTGTCGAATATCCCCACTACGTCGGCCATTGTGACGATGTCGCAAGTACAAGCGTTGCATGTTGTATGTCAACCTCAAGTCTCTTAGGTCGTAATACAACAACCTCTTGTCTCCACAACACAACCACAATCCCTGATTAATGGCTCCTTGCCTGGAGCGACTCAGGCTCAAACGGGTACTATCACCCCTCATCTTGGTCAAACATCCAGTATTGGACAATAGTAAATGGCTTCACAACCATGGGGTGCAATATCAACAACCGCGATTCCAACAAGCTTACCGAGGACCTGAGCAACAAAGCTTTGCGGGTAATGGGTAGCTGTATATTCTAAACGGTCACCATCAATCATATCATAATGGTTATGCCCATCAACCTTATCAAATTTATCAGCATCAAATACATTTTGCTGGTATGCAAAGACCCACTGCTCAGGCGATCCCATCTTATCCTGGGTATGCTTTGCCAAACCTAAATCAACAATTTCCTTTCGTAGCAACTTTAGAATTACCAGATCTAATTCGGCTAACAAATGATCCAATTGCTTATGCCCCTTGGTGGCTGGCGATTCTTCATAAACTTCCATCAGATATTCCTAAATTCAATGGAAATCCGAGTGAAGATCCGTCGAATCATGTGATGACCTTTCATCTATGGTGTTCATCCAACACTCTCAATGATGATTCAATTAGGCTTCGCCTTTTTCAGCGAACGTTAACTAGTCCGACAGCAAAATGGTACATCGAATTGCTTAGAGCTTGATTTGATAACTTCAGCGCCCTTGCCACCACCTTTTTAACCCATTTTCAGTTACCAATAAGGTATGAAATAGGAATGGAGTTTCTTACCAATTTTAAGCAGATGAAAACTGCTCACATATATGATCATATTCATGAGTGGCAGCGTCATCGTCAAATGGTGAAAACATATGTTCCTGATCAACTGCTAGCTGAATGGTTTATTAAGTCATTGTTACCTTCTATTACAGAAGATGTGGCTAAAGGGGGGGTTGTCACTAAAGAGCAAGTCATCGCTCGTGTGCAATATCTAGACTTGATCTATACTCAGTCTGGCACACTCTATGACAAAATCCCTAATGCTCCTAGACCAGATTTTTCCATTCCTCTTCCTCCTAAATCAAACAAAGACTCTCATGTCGGTGATGGCGTGATAGGTACAACAAGCATGAAAACCGCAAAGGCTACATCTAAGAAATCCCGGATGGTTTCCAGTCAAAATGCAAATGAAGAACTTCTTGCCTCAGAGGTTAATGCCATGTCAACTGACAAAGGCAAAGAATCGAAGCAACCAGGGGGCAAGAAGAAAAAGAAAAGCGAAAAGAAGAAACAAGATGATTCGTCTCCTGAAAAATCTTCTGCAAACCCTTATGGGCAAAAGAAACCTCCTAGGCCATGTCTCATATGTGATGAAGTCCATTGGATGAGAGAATGTCTACATAAAGCTGAAATTAAGAAATTCTTTAAGAGTTCAAAATCCTCAATACTATTGACAGACCCGTTTCCAAACCCAGAAACCAATATGGTTGCTAGCGACGATGCTTCCCCATCCCAAGTTCTTATGTTGTCCATTTCGAAACAGCAAAATGATGCTTTGATATCAAAAAGGAATAAAGATTACGGGAATCCACAGATGTCAAACAACAAGGCTACTAATCAACCTAGTAGTTCGACAACAACTTCAACCAATGTTGTGCCACCCAGCATTCCTATACTAACGATAAATCCTCCACAGGGAGTAGTACACAAATCGACATTTAATCCTCATGCCAGAGCAACACAGAATTATAATATAGTAGAGGACCTGGCCCAATCGTCATCTGTTATGTTGACACTTGAAGTACTGCAAAATTGCCCCTCCCAAAAGTAGGCTCTATTATCAGCAATAGGTGGGATTGACCCAGCAGATTCCAATCTTGTGGCCTTTAATCATAAAGGATATGAACCTCAGTTCCCAGCTCAACTCGCTTTCCTCATTCAAGTGAAAGCCCTCAATAAAATTGTTCATCGAACAATTATTGATGAGGGGGCATCTACGTGTATTATGTCAATGAGTTGCTAGAAAACTTTAGGCTCACCACCCTTGTCGCGATCGTCAACGACATTAAAAGCATTTGATGGACGGATAGACACCCCGTACGGGATTTTAAGTAACTTGCAAGTTGAACTGAGGGGAAAAACGGTAGAAATTGATGTTGAAGTTATTGATGGAAACCTCGATTACAACATCCTACTGGGAAGGCCCTTGATTTATGCTATGGCCACTGTTGTGTCAACATACTTCAGAAAGATTGCATTTCCTTTTCGAGGAATTACAATCATCGACCAACAAACCTTTCTCCCCAACAGTTCACAAGTTACGAGAAGCATCCTGATGATCCATGGAAGCTCTCAATTGCTTCAAAATATCAGAGTATGCCTGCTAAAAGACCCTACATTGATGGGTACTTTTTCCCTAACACCTCCAAACAATCTGGCGGAAGTGGCCATGGTGGGAACCTGCAATATGGTATCTTCTATTCAAAGGAATTACGAACATGATGTTAGCATGGATCATCACCAAGTATTGCCTCCAAGCCCCATAGAAATATTGTAGCAATCAATGTTTTTGGCCTGGGAAGCAAACCCAAATCAACACTCATGGAGTGTTTGGGTAGATAGGTCTAAGGAATATGGTACCTCTTCAGATCCTTGGCCGCATGTACATTCTACAGACAAAGGAATCATTTAGTCAATGATGATAGGAGAGGCACCATGGGAAGATTACCACCATCGTTCCCATCTTCAAGATTACAACGAAGATTGTTCCCGCGACCTTAATCATCCTTCAGTTTTTTATTTCCTATCAAATACTGTAAATACGGTGGATTCCAAGCAAAATCTATCGAATATTGAAGAGATTATTGCCATAAATATCTCAATCAAACCAGATGTTGTAGAGAATATTCTTGTCAGCAAATCTTGTTCTTCATCAGAACTGGAAGTATATTACACTCTTTTTCGTGAGTTAAGAGATGTCTTTGCCTGGTCATATGAAGAAATGTTAGGCATTGACTCGAGCATAGATGAACACGAAATCAAGATTTATCCAAATGTCAAACCGGTATGACAACGGCTTCGATAGGTCCATCCAAAAAAAGTTGTTACCATTAAGGCAGAAGTTGAAAAAATTTTACATGCTGGTTTCATTTACCCGGTTCCTCTAACTAATTTGGTATCGAATATTGTTCTTGTGATGAAAATCAAGGAACAATTAGAGTGTGTGTCGATTACAGGGATGTAAATCAAGCTTTTCCAAAGGACAACTACCCTACACCCTTCATCGACCAGATAATTGATGAATGCGCCAGATGTGAAATCTTTTCATTTATGGATGGATTTTTCGAGTATAATCAAAAAAATATCCACCCACAGGACCAGTCGAAGACTGCATTTATTTGTCCGTGGGGTACATTCGCGTACCTTAAGCTACCTTTCGGTTTAAAGAACGCAGGGGAAACATTTCAGAGGGAAATGAATTATGCCTTCATATCATCAAGAACATCGTTCAACCATATCTTGACGATCTTCCGGCTCATAAGCGGACTGATCATCCGCAACATTTGAGAGCTATATTTCTATGTTGCCGATACTACAAAATATGACTCAATCTGCACAAGTGTGTGTTTTGTGTCGGTTTTGGTCGTTTACTTGGCTTTGTGGTTTCAAAGGATGGGATTCATCTCGACCCATGTAAGGTTCAGGTAATCATCAATATGCCTCCACCTGCAAATTTGCTCTAGATTCAAAAACTCCAAGGGAAAGCAAACTTTCTAAGGAGGTTCATTCCAAATTACGCCGAACTTGCTAAAGGTTATACATGTCTTTTGAAAAAAGAAGTGCCCTTCAACTGGGATCAGGTTGCACAAACTTCCTTTGATGCTCTAAAGGAATCCCTAATAAAAGCATCATTAATGTACACTCCTAACTATCAAAAGGACTTTAGCTTGTATCTAGCCACAGCAGATACAACCATCGCAATGGTTTTAGTTCAAGAAGGCAACGAAATTGAACATCTTGTCTATTATTTAAGTCGAAACTTAAATGACACAGAAAGAAAGTACTCCTATGCTCAAAATCTGGATCTTGTAGCTGTTCAAGCGGTACGGAGATTTCGACACTATATCCTCTTTTGCAAAACTACAATTTTGCCAGATTGCAACCCAATGACTTACATTCTGTCATGTCAGTTGTTGGGGGAAAAATATTTGAAATGGATAGCTATTTTGGAAGAGTTTGATCTGGAATTCATAAAATCAAAATCAAAGAAATCTCTAGTTTTCACGGAGTTACTATGCGACTTCCCATCGTTGTCCAACGATTCAACATCCAAAGCATCAATCATGGATGAATCTTTGTTTATGATATAATTGAGCGATCCATGGTATGGAGATATAATAATCTATCTCCAAACCCAGACATATAGGCCTAATACCTCTCGCTCAGAACAATGACGTAATCGATACCAAGCGAAAGACTACATGATCGTCGGTGATACACTTTACTGTCGTGGTATCGATACAGTTCTATGAAGGTGCCTCACCCATGAGGAGGCCGAAAAAGTCTTGAATGATTGTCATTTAGGCACATGTGGGGGGCATCAATCTGGTTACGCTATGGCACAAAAGATTTTACGAGCAGGTTACCTCTGGCCAACAATGTTCGAAGATTACATAACTGCGGTCAAAAGTTTCCATTCTTGTCAAATCTTCAACCACAAAACTAGAATACCACCCGCACCTCTGCATCCAGTAGTTGTTGTTGGGCCATTCGCCAAATGGGGCATAGATTTCATAACATGTAACCCCACCTCGGCCAGGGGGCATGGGTACATCATAGTCGCAGTTGACTATTTTACGAAATGGGTCGCGGCAATGCCTACATTAAACAACAGTGGTGAAACGGCTGCTCTTTTCTTTTTCAATCATGTAGTCTCCAAATTCGGTGTTCCACAAGCTATAGTCACAGATCATGGATTTCATTTCCGCAATCACATGATGGTTGAATTGGCTGCCAAATTAGGACTGTCCCACGACAGCTCTACTCCGTATTATCTGCAAGCTAAAGGGCAAGTTGAGGCGATCAACAAAGTCCTGAAATGCATGCTGCAAAGGATGATTGGAGTCCATAAACAGAGCTGGCACCTAATCCTGTACTCAGCCTTGTGGGCATACCGAACATCAGTAAGAAATGCAATCGGATTTACACCCTTTTAGCTGGTGTATTGCTTGGAAGCAGTCTTACTAGTTTAGTGCAAAATTTCATCTCTTAAGCTTACAGTCGACCTTCTCCCTGGAACTTCAAAGGAAGCGGCTCATTTCTTGGAATTAATCCAACTGGATGAAACCCATCGTGATGCCACCTTGGCTAACAAAGCGGAAAAGAAACGAGTCAAGGCGCAATTTGACAAGAATGTCAAACCCCGTGCCTTCTTAGAAGGTGACCTGGTCTTACTTTACGATTAGGAATCCGATAAATTGGGAGCAGGTAAGTTCCAGTCTTTGTGGATGGGTCCCTATATTGTTAAGCATGTATTAGCAAAATGGGCCTACAAGCTAGTAGATTACAATGGGATTCCATTGTCGCAACCTCGAAACGGGTTGTACCTTAAGCGTTACTATGCTTGACTAAGCGTAGTAATATTTTCATATGCTTTTGTTACATTTATGTTTTCCTTAAGAGTGATTGTTTTGGTTAGGTAATCCACTTTTACATTTGTTGCAGACGTCAAACCTATTGGAATCATTTGTTGGATATGCCAACGGAGCAAGTCGTAGTACATGGAACATATCTTCTACGGCCTAGACCATCTTTGATCCAAGCGGCAAGTTAGTGGGTTTCAGAGGGGTGTGTATTGGTCGGTCGATGAACAACATCACTGAATATAGCACGTTGATAAACCTCCTCTCTGATGCCATCGCGCATGGCATACGCCAACTTGTCGTCAGGCTAGACTCACAACTGGTCATTTTACAACTTACCGGCATATATTCCGTTGAGAATCCAGCTATCTATCATATGTTCCTAAGGGTCAAGATTTTGGAAAGGCAGTTTGATTCTATTCAATATCAACACATTTCCAGAAACTTAAACACATTAACCAATTCATTAGAAAATTATGTGTTAGATAGACATTTGCAACATTTATAAAAGAAAAGCATTTCATCAACATTTGCATCAGGATCATATAACTTAACCAAAATAAAGCTCCGAAAATCAAAAATATATATTTGTTTATAGTTTTTCACATAATGTTCTGTATCCAGAACAAAACCGATCATACGACCCAAAAAACTGAAAAATGCAAGGAAGCACCTTAGACTAATGGTGCTGGTGATAACCAGTCACCGCATGTGCAATCATGCGTAAAAGCCCAGTCCATCGACTCGGCACGCCAGTAGTATGGCGCTGTAATCTTCGATGTAACTTGTCAATCCTCACATCTGGAACACCGAGGGTGAGGCCCTCGATCTAATCCTGCAATGTTGCAAGGGTCTCGGCTACATCCAGATCATGAAGGACAACCCTCCCTATAGCCTCTCCTACTGGAACGACAGTTGCTATCCTTGGGTGCACTGCTGGTCGCACTAGTCCAATATCTATACGAACACATGAGTTTGATTAGTCTTGATACACATTTAAAAAGCACAAGAACATTATAAAAGCAATAAACAGAGACATGGTCAAAGATTTTTACCTATGACACCCCACTGCTCGCTGACCGGCAGCACCAAATCTGGGTCACCCCAGAAATCTATCCCGGCATATGGATACTCGGCATAAAACATCTACTGACGGTTGAAACACTCGAAGAAGGCATTAGAGAATGAAACCTGTGATTGACCAGCATGTCTAGCCATAAGGTCAACCCGTTTCTGCATCCGTGGCTCAATCAGTGGTGGCAGACCGAGTGAAATGTACTGTGGCTACATCAGTGGGATCTTCTCAAAGGAAAAAGAAGTCAAAATAGAACCACAACCAAATTTCTTGGTTCTTCTATTTTTCACCTTGGTAAGTTGTTCTTTTATCACTGGAAGTACTGCATCACACCAATTGAATACCTTTGGTTCAAGGCATTCCAAGACGTACTGCATATAGGACCTGTTGGCCAGGTGAAGAGCTGCGTTGCCAGCCAATCTAGCAAAGGTAAACAAGATAGTCCTCAAGGACCGGCCAGTGATGTCTCTAATACTGATCTTACCATCCCTGCTTGGCTGAGATCCATCTCTATCGTATCGGCAAATATAATCCCTCACGGATTTTCCCCCACGGGCGGAACCTGATAGTGAGAGAGGGGCACCACGCCTCGATAAACCGGTCAAGAAGTAGATATCCTCAATAGTCAAAGGGATGGATTTACCTCTAATATATAACACTTAGTTGGAAGAATCCCATGCATCGAGGAAATATTGCAACAAGTTGATTTGTTGCTTCATGCTAGATATGCGGAAGAACTTGAGCAAGCCATAGTTCCGCAATGCAGTTACCATACCCAGATCATGTAAGGCAACCATGTCCTCCTCTTCATGCTCATGTTTACACCATGTAACAACCATCTTGCTCTGATGAATCTCTGAAAAACAAACAAGAGAAGAATTAAGATCCTGATTTGGCAAAAACAGGGAAAATTTCCATGAAAAATCAGTGCAAAAACTTTCCTCCTTGCACCCATCGCACCCTGGCTGTGTACTGGGTGAGATGCATAGTGACCGGCCAATGGCCAGCCCAATATGCATTGCATCTTTCAATGTATACTAGGTGCGATGGGGAGAGAACGAATTGTTCAAACCCCAGAGGCTCAGAAAAACAGGAAAACATGCTCAAAATTCAGAAAGGAAAGAACGCAATTAAAGAGCTCAGGTTTAACTCCTACCTGGTCCAGACAGCGCCGAGAATCATCCACGAAATCTCCCGGAATCAACGAATGAAAATCGAGGGGAAAATCACCTCCAAAGCTCCAACGATCCCAAATTTGAATGAAATGGTAAAATGAGAGGTAAAAACTACTTTTAAGTTACTTTTCGCGTAATTCAACTAAGGTATTAATTTTTTAACTCATTATTCAAGCATGTATTCTCATTTCTAATCAGTTTGATGGAGCAATTGAACAGGTAGTACGACCTTCAAGAGAACGTAGTGTTAATGGTGAATTGAACATCTCTAACCATTATCACGAGCAGTTTTACGCGAAGTTCAAGCTCGTTAAAAAATAAACCTAGCAATGAGCATATGCTCCACCAGAGTTTAAGCTCATTAAAAAAATGAACCCACCTCTGGTAAATAACCATTGCGATCGCATAATTATCAGCTTTTGAGCCTTGGTCGTGGTCTTACCGTCACCTCCACTCTTTCTAGCCGATCATACACCTCCATTTGATTGTTTGCCCCTTTTGAGGAACAACTACGATGAGTGATCCTATTAGCCACCTTCTTTACACTGTCGTGATTGAAAAGTTCCAAACCTTACCTGGAACCAGTTGTTATCCGAAAACATCACTCGTTCCTCAAAAAACGAGTCTCCTTTAAGCTCTTTTCATTTGACTCGTAAAATATGAAAAGATTGTCGAGCAATTGGCCTCTCCAGCTCATTAAAGTGATTGGAAGTGCCATCCCTCCTCTAGATCTTAATATTTTTGGACCTGAGGGATCATTGCACAAAATATTGAGTGCTTGTCTTGTTCGGCTCATTAAAACTATTGAAAAGTCATCCATTTCGTATTATTTTATAATTTTTCGGACTTAAGGGATTATATTACGAAAAAGGATTACGGGAGTTTCCTTTCTGTCTCTTTTCAGACTCTCTAAAATTGAAAAGGACCGAGTTATCTTTGTCGTTAAACTCATTAAAACAATAGCGACAAACTTGTCTATGCAGACAAGATCGAGTTTCACTGTCACTAGGCTCATTAAAACATAGTGATGGGTTTACCCGAAGGGAAAATTATAGAACAAGCATATGTTATCCTCCTCAAGCTTGACAAAAATAAAGAGGTACTGGTCAGAAATCACTGGGGAAAAATTGGGAAGAAAACTTGAAGAAACTTTATTGGTAGCAAGTCACTCTTGAACATGACACTTTCACTCCAACACCATGATTGAGTCGGGTTGGGTTATTCCATTCACTAGTCATATTACTATTGGTCCACCGTACCATCCATTTTTGGGGTTAGCGCTACCAATGCATTTCAGTGTCGCCGATATGTTCAAGAGAAGTCACTCAGAGAATTCATCGACCCAGCTTGTGTCTCATCCGCTACAATACCGTCACGCTTCATTATTTCATGACCACCACCCCGGACCCTGTATCATCAGATCATTTTCACCTCCACAAAATCATTTGCTCCGTTCC